>OX465433.1:17992786-18077785 GCA_950005045.1 Agrotis exclamationis | reverse complement strand
AAAATGTCAAGGGTAAATGTTGTTCGAAATTATGAATGTAAAAAAACGCCTTCGCTTTCCCTATTACGATAATAATTTTGATTAGCATAAAAAAGGTTATAGTGAGTCACCTTATCAGATTTGGAACCAGATTGGTGCGTTCTACAAAACAAATTAACAAACTCTGTACTCATTTTACTAGTTTTTTCCCGCAGTTTCACTCGCGTTCATTTACAATTTGACAATAAATTCGGATTATACATGTGGCGCCATCTATTGTCATATGAAACTTATTGTTGTTTTTGTCGACAATATTTTTTTTTCGGTTGAAAGGCACCCTGTGTCCGACTTAATATCAGGTATACAACGCAAATGCAAAATTTCAGGATGATCGATTCAGTGGTTTAAGCGTGAAATTAAAAGGTAGCAAAAAAAAAAATATATATATTTTAGTTAGGTTATAAATGTTAGTAAAATTAGTACAATAATATAGGTAAGGTACATTTAACATAATTATTTTTTGAGGATATTTCAAGTCCTAAACTAGATGTTCTATTAATAGTAATATCAACATCAACAATGTAGAAAACAATAAAAACAAGCGCACTGGTGACCTTGGCGAGCGGAAAAAACGCAGTTTTAAATCAGACACTACCTTTTTTTTCAAGCATGCTTTGTCTTCAAATGAACATCACTTAATAATGACACAAAATACTTACTTTTATTCATCGAAATCATGAATAGGCTTTTGTTTATTGCAACTTTATAGCGGTCCCACCCTGTTAACTGTTTATCAGCAAATTATGACAACTTCACGTCTTCCGAGTGCAAAACCCACAGAGCTCTGTCTGATACGATTATCCCCATAGATCTCTAGCAGAGACTAAGCCTTCCCTAGCTAAATATCAAATACAAATAATACAATTATTGCCGTGCCTACTATTTTAAAAACAGAGAGAAATAAAGATTAGATCGAAATTAGATTCCTTTGATTTTAATTTTCTAGAGTATGGCAATTTTAGGCAGTTATTGCTCGGTCTATGATTTCCAAGGAGGTATTACCATTACCCCTTTTTTTATGTGTACCTCTTCAAAATTAAACTGGAATCGCAACAGTCTGACTATTTATAAATAAAAATGGTTACCTTTCCTTTCCTAAAAGTCCTTCAGCTGTATCTGGGGGTGAAAGCTGTGAATACCCAACAGCTTTCGTGCTGGCAATGGCGGAAATGTCGTTTCAAAGGAAACATTGCTGTTTTCTGTGAAATCATGTATGACATAAACGCTCAGAAGCCATGATAAAAATATAAAGTCAATGAAGTCAACACATTGGCCTCCTCTGTGTCGCAGAGTCGCAGAGTCGCAGAGAAGAGAAAACAGGCATAATAGAACAAATAATTAAAAATGAACCTAAGTTTGTTCATTACACATTTGCTGAATATTTTGCTACTGAGTTTTTGTGCGATAGATTAAAATCGTTTCATAATGAAACTTCTTTGTGGACATATTTTATCGAAACATTTCTTCAGTCTGAAGAAGGGGGTCCTCGAAGGTTTTTCAATGCTAGATTGGGAAATCATCCCCTCAAGCTGAATGAGATATATAATTCTAGTGTAAACAAATTATTCAAAAAATTGCTTACAAAACATCACTTAAAATTAGCTAAGTTGATATTTAGGGCAATTGATGAGTATTTGGAAAATATTGCTGTATTTTTACTTGATTGTGTAAAACCTGTACTTACTAAGACGAATCTTGACGATTTTATAGATGTAGTTACTAATAATTTTAATGAAAGTTGTATTGTATGCATTGCTGCTGAGAGAAGTGCAACGAAAGTGATTACCTTTATAATTAACGTTATTAAAAGTATAGACGTTGAAAGGTTAATTGATTTATATAATTGCTCTGATCTTCCGGCTCATAACGCGGTACTTGTTGCATGTGGTGCTGTTAAAGGTCTGTTCCCTAATGAATGTATGTTACATATTCTTTTATCAGATTTACCTTCTTCTGCAATTGTTAAATTGTTTTGTATCCAGTTTGACAGTAAATGGTTTAATAAGATTCAGTCCAAGAAATTAATACACTTAATATGGTATTCCCTGGGGGACACAATGTTTCCATGTTTTGATGAAGCTTTGGAAAAGCTGAATAAAATGGAACTCGCTACCGTTTTTGGCGCGAGAGATTCCGAGATGAAGCTAGCAGCCCACATAGCAGCATCGCGACAACACTACACGTTTTTTGACAGACTAGAGTCACTTTTAGATAGGAGTAAATTTAAGAAAATTTGTTTAACTCGAGACAAAACCGGGCTAACACCAATCCATTATTTCAAATATACTGAATTAGACTGCGAAAAACTAAAAACTCTGCTTGACAAAGTCTATGATGACAATACTGATAAAAAATTAACTTTAAAATATTTCATTGATCAACAAAATTGACAAATTACAGCAAAAAGAAAGGAGACCTTTTATATGTAGAGCTGATCCTATAATTTTCACAAGTCATCATGTTTGAAATGTATTTATTATAATTTTGGAACATTAGAACATCAAATTGGGGCGAAAACAATCCTAATAATAACAAAACTGGATTTTTTTATATGTTTGCCAGTAAGGATCACGATCATACCCGGTTATAAAATGATTAAAAAGAAACATAATACTCGGTTATAATTTTATTGCACTATATTATTGATAATTAGAGATACTACTCATTTCTGCCGGAGCTGGGTTTTTTTTCTATGAAGCATGAGCTGACGTCTAGCGTCTGTACATAAACTCTCCATAATTGAGCGCTTCCACATTAGACGGTATTGGTATCGGTAACGACACGACACTGGCATATCGTCCTCTCTCGCTCATTTTCCCTAGAAATGTATGAAACTACCCATCCCACCGATATCGTCTCGATATCGTTATTGTCTGATGTAAAAGCACTCATTGTGTTAAGATTTAATAGCCTTAAGTTTTATAATACCGTTACCTTGTAGAACGCAAATAAATGAATATTTTTATTTTCTTGAAATTATTGTTTATTCGCACTACACTACAGTACACGATTGTTGCATTATCTGTAACATAAAATGCAAATCCCTCAACTTACTCCATAATACCAACAAAATAATTGTCAATGTGATGGTTTTTTTTTTGTATTTATGTTGTTTATGTCGCAGAACCAACACAGAAGCACAATAATTTAGAATAACGCCATCTATTTTCATTTGCCGAGGATTTGGAATCTCTATTGATTATTGTTAATTTAGAATAACGCCATCTATTATCGTTGGCGTGGAATCAAAACAGAAACGCAATTTAGAATCTTTATTGATTAGTGTTAATTTAGAATAACGCCATCTATCTCTCATTGGAGGAACTATGAAGTTAGATTTGACGGATAACGTTTAAGAACGCCAATTTATTATACTTGGGGATGGTTAGCGTGGAGTAATGGCAACACCGAGCGAATAGTCGAGTTGAATATCGATTCAGAAGTATAATCAGGTATTCAACGTTGACAGGTACTGACGTTGACAGATATGTTGGCAAACCTGTGTGGGGTAGGCCACTTGGACGGACAGTTGAGTGAAGTGAACACTTTGAATCGGTCCGTCAAGCTGTGTAGACATCTTGGTCACGCCACGTCATCCACGATAAACTTCCCGCGTTCCTAAGTTTTTAATCGAGCCATATCTCGGGCATCCTTGATTATTTTGTATTTAGTGTGTGTTAGCAAGTAATTAAAAGTGTTAACGAAGGTTCTGTGAGTGTTATTTCCGATATCGCGACCCCACTGATAACGATTCTTCGATATCAGAAGTGGGATAGGACCTCGACGACTTGTTTGAAATAACCCCGACCTTAGCGACGAAAAATGGATGCGTTTGTTGGAAAAACAGAACCGCAATTTTCTGACACTGATTCAAGCCGTGAAAACACCTACTACGTCGGCACATGGCTTTCGTTTACCGGATTTCGATCCTGAGAAACAAGATATTATGGATTTGGAATACATAATTTAATTGTTGTGTATTTTCATCTAAAACCATTCATATTAATCAGATTCAGTCATTGTAACTATATAATAATATTTAAACATTATTTATTAAATCGATAAAAACCAGGTGGCCCTTATTTTGTTTTGAGTAGTATATAAGTTTCCTCAAGATGTTTTCCTTCACCGTTTTGAAAGCGATGAAGTAAATCCAACAAAGTACTTAATGCGCCTGGCAGAGTTTGAACCCACGACCGACAACTCGTGAGCTGGGGCCACTACCATGGTCGCGGGAGTGTCTTATCAGGTAACCGTGATCCTAGAACGTAAAGGGTGATTGAAGGAGAAAGTAGATTTTAGTTACTAGAAGTCTGACAGTCCCCTCCCACCCCGTCCTGGGTGGGAGGTCTCATTTGATGATTTTACCACAACAAAAAAAGCCCCATTTCCATTGGACCACCACAGCATACAGTCAAAACATTCAACAGAAATCAAACAACAGTTGTAAAACTGTAATTTATTTATGCTTATTTATTTTGAATCTTTTAATTACATACCTAGATATTATTTACAAACATTAGTATAAAAGGGTGGCAAGTTGTGACTAGAAAAAAAGGTATGTACAGTGTTGTGACATCATAAAATTAATGATTACCTGATTTACGAATATTAAAAATCTTGACACGATTAAAAATAATAATTAAAAAAAATATTTTCACAAATTGGATGCTTTGTTCAAATATGTGGTTACAATTTTATAAAATGTGTCATTATTCATTTTGCCAGTTTTGTTCGGTAAAACTTCACTAAAAATAAGAGTAGGTACCAACCTAATTGTGGTTTCAGAATTTTGCAAGTCAAAATAGAGGTTTGGAAGGAGAAGAGAAGACCTTTGCCTGGCAGTGGGATACAGTACAGGTTTAAAAAAAAACTATTTGTATGTTTATCTACTATCATGCTATTAATCCTCTATAAAAGAACCTATAACAATTAGCTTATTGCCAACATTAAAACACTCAATGATATATGATCATTATATCATCCAAACGCGTGATATTATGAATTTCAAAAAAAGAACATTCTTATGCAATGACATTTTCACTACCAGATCGCTAAAATTTTTAAAAAAGAACAATAATTCTTTTACTTATTAAGGTTTGTTTATTTTACATGCTTCGCAATTAGACTATTCTTGAATTTACATAGTTCTTACAACACTGTACAACACCCTATGGTATGAGAATCTTTTATAGAGGATTCACATCGCGATTGTAGATTAAGTCTTGTATGCAACTGTTATAATTAGTAACTGACAACGACAACTAACACTCGGCTACGCCTCGTGTTATAATAGTATCACATGAGTGTTTTAATACCCCTGATTATACAACAGTGGCATAAATAACTAATATGGGACCTACCATGTTACTTAATTTAATTCTGATCATTATTTACAATATTATATTACATTTTATGCATGCATGCATACCTACTTAAGTACCCTTTCGACACTTGCAATTAAATAATAATAATTTATTTTATTCTCAGCTATTTAACTTATTTACGATGTACAGACAAGTATGTGATGAAACTGATGAATGTTAATAGTGTATTTCTTTTATTAACACATAATTATTATATAAATAAAAATAATCGTTTTTTTTGCATTGTCATGTGTTAGCATTTTGCAGATGCCACGACCTAAACTACCTCAATCTGTATTTTTATCCAAATCGAATTATGATCCTTCTTCTTTTGTGATAAAGTTCAAAATCTACAGTTGTTGGTAATTGTAACCATATACATAGAGAATGGACTGAGCCATCTCTATTCTAAGAAAAGCTGGCAGAAATGTGTGAGCGAGTTAAACGATCCTAGCAGTCACATTGTTTTTCTATTCCATTTTCTATGTCTTACAGGAAAGAGATAGGTGGGCAGCTGAATAGCTGTCTCTCTTTCTAACAATTGATGAATTTCATTCAGATATTATTGCTCGAGTCTGCGCCACGACTGAAGACACTCCTTTTGACGCAGCGCTAGTATCTATGTGTGTCATTGCACAAAATTGTATTAAAAATGTACAGACGCATTGTGGTAGCTTGATGTACAGCTGCCGTCTGTACTACTATGAACTTTCCGCATATCATAAGCGATGGCAAATACTCTCATTACATACTCTATGTCAATGGTTGTAACTGGACTATGGAGTATAGAGGTAAGGAGGGTATCTCTGTGTATAAAAGTGTCCGTCGAAATTAGTTAAATTAGGGTAGCGCTCTCGCATCAGGGTAAAGGACTATGTCCAGATTACAACGGAGCTCTGCCCCAGTAACGGCCAGAATTTATAATTTATATTTAAATATGAAGCATCACTGGCTCAGTCCATTATATTATCTGTCTATGAAATAGATACTGATAGATAACATAGGTAATCTATAATATTTCCTGATTTATAAATAAATAAATAATTAAATTAATACCTACATTGTGATTTAAAAAAAAATCTTATTAAAATTAATTTAAACGAAAATATCTTAGAACATTTATTATTTTTATCCTACTATGGTTGTCTAAGATCTTGAAACAGATAAACTGTATTTTTACTACATGCATCGTTTAATATTTGACGCCCAAAGAATTAATAAATTTATGAATACTAAACATGGTGGCGATTTTATCATCTGCAATTTTCAAGAAGATGATTAGTAATAATTAAATAATAAATATTACAGAAGTTCCTCAAAGAAAACTGATTTGAACTAAAAAATCCTTCTCTTATATTCATCGATACATCTTTGTACTATTTAAATCTGTGGATGTAAGGTCACAAATTTAAGATTCGATGACACGCCACTCGTACAAAAAGTTAACGGATTTTGAATTTTCTTCTCTCTTTACCTTCTAAAGCCGGGTCCAGACTGGTGTAAGCGTTACATGATTGTAATGCTCGTAGTGCCGTCCACACGTAGAATTCGTGTTACATTACACGGTGGATTACATTACACTAGTTTGGACCCGGCTTTAATTTAAAAATCTTTACAAACTTAGGGTTAACAGGAGCGAAAATTATCTACAGGTAGGAAGAAGCTCTCAGTGCTGCTAGCATCCTTGCCATCAAAACTAGTTTCTAGAAGTTTCACTCCATTTTCGTTCTCACAACACTTTGGAAAAGGCGCTAAACAGTCATTTTTGTAGACAAACGATTTGCTATAGTTCTCTTTGGACCGCTCTTGATTGTTGTTAGCCGTGGACCTGAGGCCACGACTCCTGCCTCAGAGCTTTGAGGAGCCGTTGTTGAGTAGTCTGATGCTGCTCTCGCGCCCCACACTGGTACTGGAAAAAGTTAAAAGGTAGATACAATACCTATTTTTTAATACAGTTGCTCAAAAAGTGGCATATTGCAGGGACGTATAGCGTTCGGAAAGTGGGCTATTACAACTAGTGCGTTCTCTTTCCCAACTGTCAAAATAAGTCTATTAAAAAGAAAAACCAACCATGAAGTTTTTAATATAGAGTTTTTGTGATTCATACAAAAACGTATATTTCTAAAAAGAAGCTAATTTATTTCAATGTCAGATTTAATGATTTAATTGAATGAGTTACGTTAGGTTTCATTTCATTTCATCTCATTTTCATTTCATATCAATTAAAACAAATCTACTGAAGACTAAGCTGTATGTACCTTTGCCTACCAAAATGGGTGAAGAAAAAAAAAACTCTGCTCATATTCTACGGTTGGCGTAATTTTCCAGAAATTTTCTTTGCGAGTTTAGTTTATTATGTGTTCATTATTTATTAAATTGCTTCATTTTTTCGCAACTGTATTAAAAATAGTCGTTCAGTACACGTGCGGAACCGTCATTGCAACTTGTTCCGACTGTCAACCCTCGCCTTCGGCTGCGCCTCCGCTCGGGTAGACATTTGTCGGAACTCTTTGCATTGACAGCCTTTCCGCACTTGTAATGAAATATATTAGGTTGGGGAAAAAGTCTTTTCGCATTATAGTATGTGTGAACTTGTAATAAAATCTCTTTGGCTATACTATTTGTATCTGGCTGGTTTTGGTATCATTGAAAGTTTAAATTTTAAAGAACATAATTCCAAATTCAAATTAGGAAAATGTGTGATTTTCATTTGTTTTTCGTACCTTCAAGATGAGTGAATCTAATGAAGAAATTCGATACATTTTAAAATTTTACTACAAAAAAGGTAAAAATGCAACGCAAGCCGCGAAAAAAATTTGCGATGTTTATGGACCTAGTGTAGTGTCTGTGAGAGTAGCACAAATTTGGTTTAAGCGTTTTCAATCCGGAAATTTTGATGTCAAAGATGCACGTCGCTCTGGTCGCCCTATTACGGATAAAATGGATGCCATTTTTGAAAAAGTGGAGCAAGATCGGCATATCAGTAGTTACGACGTAGCTGAAGAACTGGAAATTGACCACAAAACAGTTTTGGCGCATTTGAAAAAAACTGGGTACACAAAAAAGCTCGACATTTGGGTACCTCACGAGCTCACTGAAAGAAACCTAATGAACCGTGTACTCATTTGTGATTCTTTATTACGACGTAATGAAACCGAACCATTTTTGAAGAAGCTGATAACTGGTGATGAAAAGTGGATCACGTATGACAAGAACATGCGAAAAAGGTCGTGGTCAAAGGCCGGTCAGGCTTCACAGACTGTGGCGAAACCCGGGTTAACTCGCAACAAGGTGATGCTGTGTGTGTGGTGGGATTGGAAGGGCATTATTCATTATGAGCTGTTACCACCAGGCAGGACCATCGATTCTGAACTCTACTGCGAACAACTGATGAGATTAAAGCAAGAAGTTGAAAGAAAGCGGCCGGAATTAATCAACAGAAGGGGTGTGGTTTTTCATCATGATAACGCTAGACCTCACACATGTTTAGCCACCCAACAAAAATTAAGAGAGTTTGGCTGGGAGGTGTTAATGCATCCGCCGTATAGTCCTGACCTTGCACCTTCAAATTTCCACCTGTTTCGGTCTCTTCAGAATTCTTTAGGCAGTGTCAGGTTAACATCACGAGAGGACTGCCAAAACCACTTGTCGCGGTATTTTGACCAGAAGTCCCAAAATTTCTATAGCAATGGGATCATGTCCCTACCTACAAGATGGCAAAAAATTATCGAACAAAATGGTACCTACATACTTTAGTTAAATGTAAATAAACTTTATTAAAAAATGTTTTGAATTTTCTTAAAAAATGCGAAGGAACTTTTTCCCCAACCTATTACTATTTTGTGTAGGATAATTTTCTCACTGCATCAATGGGGACATCAGAAACAAATTTTATTCTAATTATTATATTGAATTCTAATCCGTTGAACCCATTAACGGAACGAAGCAATCCCAACAGATTATTTTATTGAAAACTACTGAAACAATTTTTAATTATTTTATTCAAGATCACATTCCCCCTTTTTATTCTATACTTACTCCCACTGTACCAACCACCTGTTGCAGGTAAAATTAATATTTGTACCTTGCAGGAATCGAACCCAAGACAAGCAGTGCAGTAGTCGATCACTTAGCCATTGTGCCAAGCGTGCTGTCTAAATTAGTTTGCTTCCCAATGATAAGGAGACTCACGTTCTAGGCACCATGCTGATGTTAGTTTTCCTGCTAGAGTGCAGTCTTCTCGATGTGGACAGGGAGAGAGAACCTCGTGGGCCGTGCGTTGAACTGCTGCGGCATAACAGATATCTGGAAAAGTCAACGTTTTGAAGATATTGAAAAGACTTCAAAAGTCAATGTCAATTTATTTATTTTGCAAATATTTGAGACTGATGTTGCATTGGTTTATGCGACATTATAGCTTAAGAGGTGGTTATTATGCCATATTTGCCGTGAGACATGTGAAATTTAAAATTAAAACGGCACATTACGTTATATATATTTGCTTTTATTTAAATGATATGACTAGGTTGAATTATTCAATAGGTGCGACACAGAGTGAGCAGCCTCGCGAGGCATTTGCCGTGCTAAGCAAATGCCTCGCGAAACTGTTTGCTCTGTTTGGACGCGCAATTGTTTCTCGACCGAGGCACGAAACAATATACGCGAGCAAAACAAAAGCCGACACTGGATGGCTCGGGTGCTCGGTCTATCGCCCGTGGCAGCGCACGCGCTTTCCTCGGCCGAGACACGTCCACACTAACCGAGCTGCTTCGCGAGGCTGCTCGTTCGTTGTGGACGCACCTAACTTATGAAGGGTAGGATAGGCTCAATAATATTAAGCTTGGGAAAATCTTATACAAATTCTCCAATTATGTTAAGTCATAAGGGTTTGTTTACCTATTAAAATGTTTCCTAAAGATGCCGCTAGTGCAGTACAGCGCTATGGGGTTCACGCAGCTGTTGAGAAAGGACAGACAGAAGCCGATGATACGCAGCGCGTGCCACCAGCCGTTGTAGTCCTCTTGTGCTGTTGGGCTGAGGAAATTAATATGTAAAGTGAGGATTCAAAGGTTCATAACAGCGTTAAATTGAAATTGCTGTGAATGTACAGTACAGTCCGTAAAAAAGTAGGTTGTAAGGCGAATCGAAGCCTCAGTCAATTCCTTTGTGAGATTGCTAAGCAATTTTTGAACGCCTCTTGTATGAACAGTCAACTAAAGCACAAAAACAAAAGCACAAAAACAGCAAGTTTTTCTTACAGGGTGAATTTTAGTGGACGTGGATGGCTAAATGAGATTATGAGAAATATCGAAAAATATAGAAGTGAATCTCAAGATCGATATTGACGAAAACTAAAACCGCATCAGACCGCATCATGGGATTTTTGAAAAATCTGATTTCCTGGATTCGAATCCGTTGATTATGAAAAAAAATAAATCACATCGCGTGTCGATAATAAGGATCAAATTAATGCAATTTTTTTTTACTTTTTTTTTTGTGGTGGCAAAATCATCAAAATTAAATGAGTCCTCCCGCCCTGCCCCTGCAGTCTCGACATTAGATAGCGACAAAAATCGGTCGCTAAGTCGTATCGTTATCAAATTCCTTTGATAGATTTTCAACTTTATTTCAAAAGCATAAGGTTGATAATCTATTAAAGAAATTTGACATCGATTAGACTTAACGACCGATTTTTGTCGTTATATTTGTCGAGACTGCAGGGCCTGGGTGGGGCGGAAGGGACTGTTTTACTTGAAAAAAATATTGTCCTTGATATCAAAAACATCACGTGGTAGTCCTATGTCACGTCACAGAAAATAGCCGGGGACCTTTAGATCACGTAATCAAAAGGACCGTTTCAAAATAATACCGGGTGAATTTTCCGTATAGAATAGCCCTGTTCAGAAAAATGACACCCCGTTTACGTGACTACTAGAACCTATATACGTAATAACGTAACGTATACGTGACTACTTGGACCTTTGTTTCGTCATAGAATAAGGACGTGGATTGATAGGTAAACCTCGTTTCAAATGTAGTAAACCTCGTTTTCGCTAGTACTCGTAATAGGTGGAAAAATGGATAACTAATGTATTTTGTTTTGACGACTGATTTATGTCCACTATGCTTTTAAACAAACAAACATAACTAACATATGAAATGTCATATCCAAATTGGTGAGGTGATCTGTACCACAGGATCTTCCTATTTCAGACACCTTTCTTTATTTAGCATTGTACAAGTTAAGAGGGCTATTACAATATGAAAGAACACAATTTCTGTCAATCTGACATCGTGATGCCCCACGAATAGAAACAAAACACAAACAAAAGAACTGTGCCTCGTATACTAGGAAGAAAACAACATGAGCTTTTGCCACTTTTCTTTCGAATAAACAGAGTGAGATCCTGGGGCTTCCAGACACTACTTATTTTCTTAGTTACGAATGGATAATACGATAAATGTCATCAAACTATTCTATAATAAATATCTTGTTATGATATATTTCAAGTATTAATATTGTTTCCAGTGACTATTTGGAATTTATAACTTTTTTTTAAATTAGATTTTTGTGATTATTTAGAATTTACGATATGGTAGTCTTCGACTTATACAGCAAGCAGTCATTTATGTCATGTATTCAGAGACATAATTATGGACGCAAAATTAGCCACTTGGGATAATTAAGGTGACATAGATAAGGAGATATAGCCAGAAAAGTTGGGTTTAATGGTCGAATGTTCCCAAGTAGTGCTTCAAAATTTTTGAAACCTGTGTCAAGTGAGGGGTAATATCACAAAACGCCGTGATCGGACAAAAATGAGTAAGGCCCAAGAATCAAGTTCGTTGAACCGCGCAAAGAGAGCGGTAAATCTACCACGTGGACCATACAAACTCTATTGCGACGAGCCACAGGCACCCCTATAATTGACTAGGCTATTTTGAATCGACACCATGAAGATTAAAAATATTCAAGAAGCTGCTTGGTTCGCCTGCAGTGAACTGTAGCGTATGGTGAAAAACGGTAAACAATTGCAAATGAGAAAATTTATTGAACTGTTTTGACTGGGCTTCAGTGCTTCCTATGGTGGGTTACTGCTGGGTTATTTTTTTTTTATAAAGTAAGATCTATTAGAGTGTAGAGAAGATCTTAACAACAGGTTTCAGATCTTTCTTGAAACAGACTGTTTCGGTGAGCTCTAAATTATGCTCTGGGATGGTTATTTCTATTTTGCAAAACTGGGCTTGCGCTTCCTAACGAAGATATATGTAACTGCTCAAAATTGCGTAGAGAATGTGGTGCAACTCCACATTATTTCATTCGTACAGCAAGGAGTACCTGAGTTCAACTTAGATCAATTTTATGATCGAGCGAATATGACGCGACTAACAGTGCACAGATTCACTGATGCTCGAATTACGATGTTACAGTGGTCACTCAGAATTTTTATCTGATTTCTACTGAGCATAGAAAATTTTCGGTATTTAATCCAGAACATTTCACCTTCAATCAAATAACACAGGGTAAAAGAGAAATTTTGAAGAACTCTTTAGAACATTGGTAACGTTATTTTTCGATTTTATATGAAACTTGATACATTCCTGTAATTTCTCACTTTCGATTAAATTTCGTTTAATTTAACGATTATTGAAATGCTGACTTATTTTTTATGTATTTCCATCTAAAATCGTCAATGAAATTTAATATTTTGTTTTGAGTAGTATATTCATGAATAAAATTCACAAATATCAAGCGAAAAACCATGGTCGCCCAAGCAACACGTAAAAATTAAACACCAATTAGCAGTTTATAGCTGCATTACATCTGTATAAAAGCTGACGTGATAGCTTTATCTTGAGTAATACAGTATTTAAACTTTAATTACACTGAAAGCTTGATAAGTTCTGCATAAGATTGTTTTTTTTTACTTTATTCAAATAAAAGTGACTGAGACAGCTAGTAGCTACATAACAGCGAAAAATTCAGCTTTGTGCTGAACAACTTTTTTTTCGTTCGATCAGCTTTTATGCAGAAGTTAACCAAACGTTATTCAGATTTAAGCGATTAATTATGTGCCCAAATTGCTTGAATATTGACTGTATAAGCATTTATACAAACTTTATCCCTACATCTTTTACAGCGTTTAGTCATCAGAATTGCTATTATACAAAAGTTAATCAGCTAGTTTGTGTTGCTTGGGCGGTTGAGTGCTTGAACTTGTCTTTGAAGGTAATCTCCGATTGTGGCGCTGCCAATTTAGTCAGGATCAATGCCGCTAAGACGTGACTTTTTCCACAAAAAGGAGCTAATTCCACCCGGTTCTATCTTTCTGAGGTGTAACTCTGATCATTTTGGGGTGCCGTTGACATCGACCCTCAATTTTTGTCCACTTATTGAGTTGGCTGCAAAAAAGTTAGGGATCCTTGTCAAGATGAGAGGGTACTTCACGCCTCAACAGTTAATGAACTTGTATAATGTTCAAGTCCGGTAAATGGAGTACTGCTCCCACCCGTGGGACAGATATGCTAAATCCCAACTTGGTGCACTTGAGTCAATTTATCAGCTCCCCGCACTGATCGAGGTCACGCTCCGGGAGGAGACGGAATGGGAAGTAGTCACCTCCTTATGCAAGGCAGCCATGCTAGCGAAGGAGGTGGTGGAACATGTGAGGGAGAGTATAGCCGGACGACCTACGACGTCGCGAAGCGATTTCCAATCAGAGAGGTACGCCTGAGAGGGCCGGAGCCCACCGTGGTCACGGCATTGTCTCATCAGGTAACGGTGACCCTGGAACGTCAAGGGCTATTGAAGGACACCGTGGATTAAGTCAGTACAAGTTTGAATGACCCGCCCGTCCTTCCCTGGGTGGAAGGACTGATCTGATGATTTTACCGCGAAAAAAAAGACATACCACTAGAGGAATGGCCAGTGGTATGGTGGGTCCGCAGCGAACTATACTATACAAGTGAACTGGCATGCTTGGGAAGTTGGCAAGTCTGAAATTACATTAAATTATCAATTCAGAAAAAAAAGCTATCAGAATTAACATTTATCTTCTACTATATAAAAATAAGTCGGGTTTTCCTTCCTGACGCTATAACTCCAGAACGCACGAAAGGTCTCGGGCTCCGTGAGGTTTATAGCAAAGAAAATTCAGGAAAAAAAATATTTTTCTTCTTCTTTTAATCACCAAATGAAATGTTACATAAAACGAAGCCATATGGTGGCGAAACGGAGTTCACCGGGTTTGCTAGTTATCTATAATTACATCCACATTCGAATATAGTAGGAAAATACAATCAACACATTTATTTATTTACATTGCAATCTGATCAGAATTAAATTTATTCAAAATATTAACTTGTATCAAGAAAGGTTGGTTACGCTGTATTCTTGGCGATTGGAAAAATTCCTGGCCACCGCTTATGACCTGCGGAAAATTCGAGGTACTACATTTATCAAGTGCAATTTGATGTAATGACAAAGACACTAGCGCCGCGTCTAAAGGTCATGAATGGTGGCGTGTATTTTAAATTTTAATGATTACGTGACTAATGTCAAAATGGTTGCGAGCGATACGTCCTCCCTCAGAAAGCGCTCCGCGCTGTCTAAATCAAAGACCAACCGTTCTTGGTTTTATATTGAATTTTGTCATTGCATATTATAATTGTTTAATATTATTATTATACTTTTAAATGAACTAATTATTTTTTTCATGCAAGCTAACATAGTAACCTTAGTTATTCAATACTTTTTGATTGAATATCTAGTAAAATATTGATGAATAAAAAATATAATTTCGAACGAAAAATTGTCAATATCTTCCTGTTTTGCGGAATTATTTTTGGTGTATTTCTGAATGAAAAATGAAAAACTGATTAATACAGTCCAAATATAAACATTTAGTTGTACCACGGACATTTTCAAATATTATTTTACTATTATAACTTCTATGTAATGAGGTACCAAACATTGACAAAATGTAGAATTTTATGAAACACCCTTTGCAGAGACAAGGTTTTTACTCATGTACGTAAACAAATCTAAAAATTTGTTTAATACACTCCACAGAAAAATAATCAAACTTTCTCGGGTATATATTTTTTTTTAATTTGTGGCCATATCTTTCCCAGAATCAGGTTCCAAAGTTCGCACAAATGTAAGGAAACGTGTGAAAGCCCTCTTAAGTGTGTGCTATCTTGATGTGGAGAAAAATAAAGATTTATGATTATGATTATAACAAAGAACTTGAAGCTTACCAGTAATAAAACCACATCATAAAGACGTGCGAAGGCAGAAAGCACGCAGCGAATACTAAAACAAACGCCAACACTGTAACTGCAACCTTTCTTCTTGCTCGCATCTGAAAATAATGATAATATCGAATAAAAACAATAATTAAAACAAGCTAATGGGCCTCCCACATGCACAAGCTTCACTATAGTTCTGCCTGCGCAAGCTGGTTTGTACGCGGAACACCGTGCGTGCGGTTGGTAGAACTGTATCACGTGCCAGTTACAGTTATTTCATGCGAGAAGCTACACACATCAAAAGTGTCTAGGGATCAACATATATTTTTGCAATAACTTTTCTCCTGATTGATATTAATTAAAATTTTCTTTAAGGATTCATCAAATAAAGTGTTTTCGTTTGTCACAGTAACGATAAACCAAGTCACCTTTGCATTAATAAAGAAATTTGCCATTTTCCTAATAAAGGGATTTTTGACATTTGAACCACTAACACAAAAGTTCGAAAAAAGGACTGAAATAACAGTTTTCTTTAAAATTTTATTGGGTAACTTAAACAATTAATAATCCGTGTTTCTACCGCGAACACTAACAACACAAGAACATCGGTTTGGCATACTCAAAATGAGTTCATCCAAATCACGCTGTGGAATGGCCGCCCATGTTCGTTGCAACAACAAAAAAAGGTCTTCTTGCGACTGGATACCCTCCATATTCGGCAGAGCTCTTCTCTGTAGCATATCCCATGCATGCTCAATCGGATTCAAGTCTGGCGACTGAGCAGGCCAGGGCAGGACATTGATGTTAGCTGCGGCGAGAGTCTGTCTTACAACTCTTGCGGTGTGCGGTCGTGCATTATCATGCATTAACTGAAATAAGGGACCGATTTGCACTTGTAGAGGAACGATGACGTCTGATACAATCGTCTCAGCATAAATTTGAGCGTTGAGGTTGCCTCTGATCCAAATCAACTCAGTTCTTCCGCCGATCCAAATACCCGCCCATACCATGATGGTTCCACCACTATAAGGATGGACTTCCTGGCAGGATTTTAATCGCTGTTGGCGTCCAGGGGTTCTCCAGTGTCGTATACGTCTTGTATCCGGTCTCATACCGAAACGAGACTCATCAGAAAAGCACACGAAACGCCATTGTTCTTCTGCCCAATTTCTGTGTTCAAGAGCCCATTGATATCGAATCCTACGATTGTACATTGCTATAGGTGGTACCCGTAGCGGTCTTCGGGAATGAAGGTTCACTTCATGCAAGTGGTTTCTGACTGTTTGGTCGCTAATTAAGTTCCCTGAAGAGTGATGAAGCCTCACGGCTAACATCATGGCGGTTATTGTTGGAGCTCTTCGAGTTAAGATTTGAATGTATCGGTCTTGTCTCCGTGTGGTGCAGCGATACCGTCCTCCATGGCGCTCAGCCACGGTACCAGTGCTTCGGTAACGTGTCCAAAGTCGACTGATAACACTCTGACTTGTATTCAGAGCTAAAGCCACAGTACGTTGCCGGGAACCAGCTTCTATCATTCCCACGGCTCTGAGCATTTCTTCCCTGCTTAAATGACGTCGCCGCTCCATAATAACGTTGGTTTTAATCAGTAGTAGGGAAACAGTAGCACTAATAATGTCTTCAATGCGTTGTATGTTTTTATAGGGAAAATATTGACAGCTGATTTTCATCTTTTACTCGAATTTGATTCACAGTTCCTGATTCAAATTATGAAATGCACCAAAAAGGATCCATATAAATTTATAAAATCATAAATTTATTACAAAGCCACATCTCAATCTCAAGAAATCCGCATAAAAATGTTTGATCCCTAGACACTTTTGATGTGTGTAGCTTGTTGACTCAATCAGACGAGTCCTAACTCGATGGGGTTGCGAAGTTTCTTTACGCAGTTCCTGCTCTATGGCCACCTTCCAGCTCCACATTGTCACACCAAATATAATTCTCAGCTCAATCGGAAACCGGTGTGTCAAATTTGGCTTGCAAGTTTTGATTACACACAGACAACTGGACTGGTGAAAGTAAATATAAAACCTTGTGAAAATACCTAGGCATTTTGCAGGGTGAATAACTGGCCCCCGTGTGGGCCCTGAGCATGCGGACGCGACCAGCGAGGCTGGTCGCATGCCAGAGGGTCATGGCTATCCGGATGATCCGAGGATACCGCACGATCGCCGGCGAATCGGCCAACCTCCTTGCCGGATTACTGCCCTGGGATCTGGAGGCGACCGCCGAGTGGCGCGTGGAGGCGCGGCGCCGGGGAGAATTCCCGCTGCCCCGACAAGTCGAGGCGCGGCGGGAAGAGGTCCGGCGCGATCTCAGGGCAGTATGGAGGGAACGACTGTCGCAACCGAGGTTCGGGCACGCCGCAATCGCGGCGGTAAGACCCCTCTTTGAGGAGTGGCTGGAAAGGCGTCACGGCGTCCTGACCTATCGGATGACGCAGGTCCTCACCGGACACGGATGTTTCGGGAGGTACCTAGGGTTGCCAACTTTTATTAGAAGAAATAGAGTATTTCCGATTTCAAGGACGTAAATAAAGAGTACGAACTTCCAAAAAAGAGTATTTTTTAATTATTTTTTAAAAACGGCAATTTTTTGTACTTTTTACAGCACATAACAATTTTTCATTGTTTTTAAAAGAACTGTACTCCAAACATTCTAACTCTTTTTATATAAGACCAAAAGCTCATTTTTAATCCACTTCAATGAAGCTCTGTTTATCTCTTCCCGCCACTTCACATTCATGATCAAAAAGGCTCTCCCAGTAAATTCTGAAGTGGCGGGTACAGAGAATATATAATATTATAGCTTATATTTTTTTTTTATCAAACAAATTCTTCAGGACATAAAAAAAATTGTAAACAAATCAAACAGTGACATGAAATTGGCATAATAACATTAATGGCTGCATTCAGAAACGTCCGAATGTGGCTTGTGGAATTGAGGATACCAACATTTTAACAGTAAATGGTCGACTTTTTTGATTATGATCATGGTTTTGCATAAACATGACTGGCCTAGTATAGTAAACATTGTGTAAAAAAGAGTATTTTAGCGTACTCTATTTGTCTTATAGATTATAGAGTACGCCTTCGTGATATAGAGTACAATACTCTATTTTAGAGTACGGTTGGCAACCCTAGAGGTACCTGTGTCGGATGGGGAAGGAAGAAACGCCGGGGTGTCACCATTGCGAAGATCGCCCGGAGGACACAGTAGAGCATACGGTGCAAGACTGCCCCGCTTGGGCAGAGCACCGCCGTGTCCTCACGGCAGCGATAGGCGGAGACCTCTCGCGCCCGGCATTGGTCGAGGCCATGCTGCGGGGCGAGACGGAGTGGGAAGCGGTCGCCTCCTTCTGCGAAGCAGTAATGCTCGTTAAGGAGGAGGCGGGCCGTGAGAGAGAGAGGACAGCGTCCTCCCTCCGCCCCACCCGCAATGGTAGACGCCCACAGCGTCGGACGTCGCAAGACGATCTCCGGCCACCGTAGGCGCGGGCATGCGGACGGCGAGTAAAGGGCAACTCGCCGCCCGACCATGGACCATGCCCGGGTCGACGGCGCGTTGTGTTCCACGCGCGCCTCAAAGAGCGTCAGCACGATGACGGGGCCCCGCCCAAGAGGGCCAAAGCCTGCCGGGGTCGCGGGACTTATCTCATTACCGTGACCCCGGAACATAAAAGGCTATTGAAGGACACCGTGGATTTTAGTCAGTACAAGTCTGACAGTCCCTCCCGCCCTGCCCGGGGTGGGAGGACTCATTTGATGATTTTACCACGCTAAAAAAAAAAAAAAAAAAAGGGTGAATAACTGAATGGGCATGATGACACCTCACATTATTAATTTTGTCTGAAAGTTTGGGTAATTTATGCAGCCCATTCAAATGTCCTTTCTCTTTGTATTGTTCGTCGTGTCGTTAAGCTCCTTGAGTTATGAGTCGAGTTTCACGCTCTCCGACAATTAATGTTTGCACGAACTAGACAGGTCTTCTCAAATCTGAGTGGATCTTTCTTCAAAAGACCATCTCAGACATATGCGTGGTTCTCGTATGACTCAACATAATACAAAAATGTCTGGATTTTAAAAGAGACTGTTACTTCTGAGTTTGTTTTGGTTTTTTCTCCTCAGAGTAGTCAGGAACGAAACACCGGTCTCATGTAGTTTAGTGTTTTTTATTTGACGTGTAAAAAGTTTGTCAAAACCAATTGGCAAAATAAAATATATCATTTATCACCAATAAAATAATCTATTTGCTAGGGCGTTGAAAAATAATGGACTCGTATCTGTGCCAACAAAATCATCATCATCTATAATGTTCCCACTGCTGGGACACAGGCCTCCTCACTGTGAGAGGGAGTGGGTCATAATCCATCACGCGGGCCCAGTGCGGGTTGGTAGATGTCACATGTCTTCGAATTTTTGGTTCTAGGACATGCCGGTTTCCTCACGATGTTTTCCTTCACCGTTTTGAGAGAGGTGATGAAATAAATTACACAAAGTAATGCGCCTGTTGGGGTTCGAACCCACGACCTACAAACTCGTAAGTCGAGACCGATACCACTGGGCCACCACTGCTCTACCGATATAAATACTAATAAAAAAAACCGGCCAAGTGCGAGTTGGACTCGCCCATGAAGGGTTCCGTAGCAGCAAGCTTAGATTAGAGATATAATTATATTGAGATTAGTAAGTAATATACACAAACAATAAAAATAACTTTGTTTTTCATAGTATTTGTTGAGTTTCAATTCTAAGTATGGGGGGCACCCCCAAAATTTGTTTTGTTTTGATTTTTGTGTGAAAATTCTAATGCGGTTCACATAATACATCTTTCTACCAAGTTTCAACAGGATAGCTCTTATACTTTCGACAAAAAGCGGCTGTGACATACACGGACAGACAGACAGACAGACAGACAGACATGACGAATCTATAAGGGTTCCGTTTTTGCCATTTGGCTACGGAACCCTAAAAAGGTGTGTTTTTACCTGTCTTTGCGTTCCTTGCATTTCCCCCGGCACATTCTGCGTGCTGAGGACCAGATGCCGTGCCATCAGGATGTAGAACAGCGCTATGACTGCCAGAGGCAGGGAGTAGTAGACCAAGAACCTCATCAGCACGATGCCTCGCGGGTATCCTTCGCCCCATTCCACTGGATATGGGTAACATACTAGGAACTGGAACAGGTATGAAAAATACGGCATTAGTGAAAAGTGTTTGTAATTATTATTATGCGCAGAAAACTATAAAGCCTCCTGCAGACACACGCGAAAAATTGCGCGGGGCGACATGTCGCGGTCCATTCGCAGTATTTTTAAAGTGGAAATTAGCTTGGCTCGTTGTCGCAGCGCGATTAATCGCGTGTGTCTGCAGGAGGCTTAAGTTCTAAAATAGTAGTTTATGAAACTGGTACATAATGAGGGGTATTATACACGAGTGTGAGTTTAAAGAGTGCGAGTGTAATACCTAGTTATGTGCAGTTTCATACACTACTTTATATAATACTCTCATTGAACACGAACATATCAAATTAAAGATAAAGATTGACACAGTACACAAACGTATTACGGCGCCAAAATTCCCGTTATCACCGTTTTTTTTTTTTTTTTTTGCGTGGTAAAATCATCAAATGAGTCCTCCCGCCCAGGGTGGGGCGGGAGGGACTGTCAGACTTGTACTGACTAAAATCCACGGTGTTCCTTCAATAGCCCTTTATGTACCAGGGTCACGGTTACCGAGTGAGACAATCCCGCGACCCCGGCAGGCTCCGGCCCTCTTAGGGGGCCCCGTCAGTTTGCTGACAGCTCTTTGAGGCGCGCGTGGAACACAACGCGCCATCGACCCGGGCATGGTCCATGATCGGACGGCGAGTCACCCATTACTCGCCGCCCGCATGCCCGCGCCTACGGTGGCCGGAGATCGTCTTGCGACGTCCGTTGCCGTGGGCGTCTCCCGCGGCGGCTGGGTCGTGAGGTGGACGCTGTCCTCTCCCTCACGCGTTCCGCCTCCTCCTTTGCTAGCATTACTGCTTCGCAGAAGGAGGCGACCGCTTCCCATTCCGTCTCGCCCCGCAGCATGGCCTCGACCAATGCTGGGCGCGAGAGGTCGCCGCCTATCGCCTCCGTGAGAACACGGCGGTGCTCTGCCCAAGCGGGGCAGTCCTGCACCGTATGCTCCACCGTGTCCTCCGGGCGATCCTCGCAGTCCCGTTATCACCGTGCATGCGCCAAAGTGCGCGCAGCCACAGATAAAAAATTAAATAGATGTCTGTAATCTGTATCGGATTTGAAAAAAAAAATATTATAACATTATTTTGTTAGAGAAACAGTGTCATAATTATTTTTTTTTAATTTCATTTCGATATTTTGTAACGTACGTCTATATAAACTCGTTTTGAGTTTTGTATTTGAATTTAACGATATGAGAGTAGATAAAAGAATATTATATAATTATCTATAATGATCGTCACCAGTGGTAACGAATGGGAATACGCAGTACGCACGCAATAAATTTGGAAAAAGACTAGCCAGATGATGTCTATCTCATATTTTGGTGCCATCGCATATAAATGTGTTATTTTGCGTACATGAATGAAAAGGATCAAAAACACATTATTGTAATACGGCCTTATCTTTTGGGATATCTTTCAGAACTCGCCCTTACTTACTCTAACTTATTTTTACAAGGATTCTATTACTTATTTTGAATTGTAAATTAAGTACAACCTAGGTTAGAGAAATAAAAATGATTCCAATATGGGGATGATTTAATACGTGTTTGCTTTTAGGGGAAATCTTATCGACACTAAGAGCTCTTTCCATGTCCAAAGAATTAGCATTTTCATTCAACGTGGTATCCTGCCAGCCTTCTGGCCATATCTCCGAATGACAGCGAAGTGCAGGAGTACCTTCGACGCCTTTTTTGTTCCAAGTTATACCTCCTTTTTGTTATAAAATAAGCGCATATTGTCTTGTTATAACAAAGAATGCAGCGAGCAACCTAAGGAACAATGTAGATTCAGTTTTCTTTTTTCTTTTCAGTATTCGGTCAGACAGTTCCTTCTGTAGGTATACTATGTATTTTCCTTCTCCTTTACTATTCTTTACTGAATAATTTTGTTACAGATCAAAAATGGTTTAAAACATTTTACCAGCAGGCCTTACATTAAGAGATTAACACTTCCCAATTACTATCTACAATCCAATCAAAACACAGTATTATTTACTTTCCTAATTATTCGTGGTGAATTCGTATTTTAACACGGTTGTAATTTGTAACTCAATTTGAAACCCAAACTAACCCTAACTGGGATTGGTAGGCGTCACAAAACTATTTAAATTCAACGATTTATAATTTATGACAGTATTTCTGTGGAAAAGTTGGCGTATTCTCTAACTTTGATCGCTAATACTGGTTGAGAATCGATGGCCGGAGGATCAGATCAGACGAGTCCTGGAGCTAAGACCGCGAAGACCAACTGGAGTGTGGGACGCCCACTAGCTAGATGTCTTTTTTTTTTTCGTGGTAAAATCATCAAATGAGTCCTCCCAGCCCCGGGCAGGGCGGGAGGGACTGTCAGACTTGTACTGACTAAAATCCACGGTGTCCTTCGGTAGCCCTTTTGTGTACCGGAGTCGCGGTAACCTACGTATGTCCCGCGACCCCGGCAAGGAGCTAGATGGTCTGACGACCTTAAGAAGGTGGATGGGACAGACTAGATGTGGAAGATGGAGGACAGAGTGGTGTGGCGCAGCCTAAGATAGGCTGAGTGGAACCGCCTGCAAATATGTATAGGTAAGTTCACAGGTTTAAGCTGCTAATCTGTGCTTATTTGCGAATTAACTTGAGCCTCTAAAATCACAGAAAGTTGGAATGATGCCAAAGTAGGTTCCAGGTCGTTGCTACAGTTTGAACACGTCTCAAGCAAGTCTTGGCTACAACATACATGTTTTGTTAGTTTAGCGGCTTCAACTGCTAGATCGCTGCAAATCCTACACACTATGTGATTATAGACTTAAATTTATGAGACTAGATTATAGAGGCTTCTTTATACCCCTGCCATTTTGACGAAAGTTCAATAGACCAAAAAAAAAAAAAAGAAGACAGTGAGTCATCCATTACTCGCCGTCCACATGCCCGCGCCTAAGTGGCCGAAAATCGCTACACGATGACCGTTTCCGTGGGCGTCTTCCGCGACGACTGGGTCGTGAGGTGGAGGCTGTCCTCTCCCTCACGCAGCCCGCCTCCTCTTTTGCTAGCATGACAGCTTAGCAGAAGGAGGTGACTGCTTCCCATTCCGTCTCGCCCCGCAGTATGGCCTCGTTTTGGTATGTGTAGTTACAACAAAAGTCTACCGACACCTATGGAGTTAATGAAGAGCTAAAGTAAACTGTATCGCTACAATAAAGTTCTTGAGTTGAGTTACAATACAAGTACAACAACTATGTTGTACTTGTATTGTAACTCAACTTCGCACTAGCGGTAACGTGGGGGTAGTATACTGTGGTGGTAGTATGCAGAAGGGTGCGACTGCGGGTCCTCATCACAAACGATAGCTTTCCTCCTCTCAGTTCTCAGATTTCAAAAATCCAGCCGCAATCATGAGAAAAACTCTAAATATCCTGAGTAAGATGGAATTAAAATAAAACACTTTGCGTAACAGTTTAATGTGTTGGTACAGACCTGTGTAGTGGGGTTGACAACGAATGCTCGTACGTATGACCCGACGTACGCTGGCGTGGCGAGCAAGGCTGCCAAGATCCAAATGCCGATGGCGGTCGCCACTGTCAACCGGGTAGCTCGTCTACTCCCTCCTGAAGAGAAGAAAAAAGAAATGGTAAGAAGTAAGGTAGATTATAGTGGATTACGCCCAAGGGAGTAAAGCATAGCCTTCTACACACACTACGGATTCTGGGGATGAAACTCCGTAAAACAGTGAGGAGATTAAATTCCCGAGTTAAACGAGTTAAGCTAAGAATCCTTAGTGTAGCGAGAGGTAACGAGGGATTTAAGTTAGCCCAAGACAAAGGCAGATTTATTCCCGAGGAGAGTACTCTGCTTTTCACACCTACCGTGAGGAAATAATTCGATTTTTGAAATTTGGCGTGGTACACCAAACTTCGAAGAGTTCAGCTGTTGTGGTCACCGTATGCATGACATAAATTTGACATTTACGAGCAGGTGGTGTGTAAAGTCTTAAAGCCGATTTTGACGAAAACTAAAACTGTAATACTTCCTAGAATTTGATCCTTATTGTCAACACTATCGAATGACGATGACGTAATAATAAAGGATGTGTTTTTTTTCCAAAATCAGTGGGTTCGTATCCTGGCCAGGATTATTGTACGCGGTAGGTACCTTCGCGCCACCCGCGCCTCCATTGTACACTTGCTTGTGTGAAAACTAAACTATTCAGTATTCCGATGTTCCACCATGAAAACAGTTTAAAATAAATGGTCGTCAGATGGCGCTGCGGTATTCTGCCCGGCCTGTCAGCATTGCATACGTTTTCAGAACACGTACGACTTGACATCATTTCTTTTTTCTTCAAAATGCTACGTTATCACTCGATGTCCGTACAAGAGGGTGAAATTTTTATCAATGATGTACTTGTGTGCCATTATTCGCATGGCTTTAATCTTTAGAGGTTTATGAGGTACAACTAAGTATCTACAATGTAGGTACGTAGCAAGTCTTTTTCTGACATACTACATGGGCTATCCTAGGAGACGGGCCATCTTCGGCGACACTACCTTTTTTTTAAGGTGGTAACATCATCATAATTGAATCTTCCCGCCCTGGGTGGGGCGGAAGGGACTGCCAGACTCTTACTGACTAAAATCCACCCGCGTTCCTTCGGATGCTCTTTACGTTCCGGGGCCACGGTATCTGTACGGAAAAACCCGCGACCCCAGCAGGCATTTGGCCCCATAAGTTTGCTGACAACTCCCCGAAGGCACGCGCGAATCACGACACGATGCGTCACCGACCCGGGCTTGGTCCTTGGTCGGACGGCGAGCTACCCATTACTCACCGTCCGCAAGCCCGCTTCGCCGCTGTGCCTTCTGCTAATCAGAGGGACACGCGTTGGAGCGTCCACACGACAGGCTTTTCGCCCGCATCCCAGGGTGCACCGACCCGAAAAACTGGTCTTCCCCACGGACGTATCCGAAAGGGAACTCCAGTCCACGGGCACACGTGGAGGTTTCCTGTCTTAGCACCCCTGCGACACTACCTTAGTTGATGAAAATATAACCCTCCTGTGCGGACCTCTTTTTCTCGTCTACTCAGTAATTACCTCTTTTTCTAGCCATATCACAATAGTCAACATCATCATAATCTTGCTAGCCATTTCTCAGCTATCATCTTAAGAGTTGTCAGACTTTCAGGGGTAAGGACAGTGTAGATTTTAGTTAGTACGAGTCTGATAGTCCTTCCCGTACCTGGGTGGGAGCCGTGGGAGGACTGATTTTGAGGATCGAAAAAAAAAAGACTTGAGCTTTTGAGTATACACCGTGACTTTTTAGTCGTCTTACAACGGCAGCCTAGTTCATGTATCCAATGACTAGAACACGTTTATAATAAAAAATAGGTATTAAAGAGATTTGAAAATTTAAAAATAAACTTTTAATTCGTTTTTAAGACGCAAGGCGTAGTTAGAAACACCCTTGTCTCATAGAAAATGGAGATGGAATGATCTGTCCGACTATTGCGCTGGGTAGGTATACTCTACAGCTTGATACGTAAACATTTTAACAGGGTTTTTCACATTCCTAATGTACCTATTTATTAATAAAAAAAAAACTCGCCTAGAGGTATTTTAAGTCGGATACATTAAGTGGACCACTTTTGTAAGACGACTAAAAAGTCACGGTGTATAACGGCCGATTGCGAAGCCAGGTTGTTCTCTGAAAATACAACATCGTACTAGTCTGAAATATAACATAAGTTTCCAAGCCCCTTTAAACTAACAAAAGCTCAATAAAACAGTAGCCGATTGGCGTTATTATTGTCTTTGTTTAGTGTTGCCATAAACCAGACGTAGCAAACAGTTGCCAGTAAATAGCAGAGGTCGTAAATCAGGGAGATTTATTTCTTTTACAAGGCAGGTATTAGGAAATATTAACTAGCATTTTTCTTCGGTTTATGTACACATAGTTCCCATGAAAAATTATGCAGTTATTTAGGTGTTTCTATGGGAAAAATATTGTGTATTGAAAGTTGGTTTAAGTGAATTTAGTATGGCGCTTGTATCTGTAGTGAAATATTGGAAACTCAAAACAAATAATAAACAAGGTAAATATCCAATTTCAAGGCTTTGGTAACTGAACAAACAACAATATTGGTAGGTACAATCAACAAAATAGATAAGTATACAGACAGCAAATTCTAAACGATTTTCCATACATACACACATCAAAAGTGTCTAGGGATCAACATATATTTTTGCAATAACTTTTCTCCTGATTGATATTAATTAAAATTTTCTTTAAGGATTCATCAAATCGGGCACGCCGCAATCGCGGCGGTAAGACCCCTCTTTGAGGAGTGGCTGGAAAGGCGTCACGGCGTCCTGACCTATCCGATGACGCAGGTCCTCACCGGACACGGATGTTTCGGGAGGTACCTGTGTCGGATGGGGAAGGAAGAAACGCCGGGGTGTCACCATTGCGAAGATCGCCCGGAGGACACAGTAGAGCATACGGTGCAAGACTGCCCCGCTTGGGCAGAGCACCGCCGTGTCCTCACGGCAGCGATAGGCGGAGACCTCTCGCGCCCGGCATTGGTCGAGGCCATGCTGCGGGGCGAGACGGAGTGGGAAGCGGTCGCCTCCTTCTGCGAAGCAGTAATGCTCGTTAAGGAGGAGGCGGGCCGTGAGAGAGAGAGGACAGCGTCCTCCCTCCGCCCCACCCGCAATGGTAGACGCCCACGGCGTCGGACGTCGCAAGACGATCTCCGGCCACCGTAGGCGCGGGCATGCGGGCGGCGAGTAAAGGGCAACTCGCCGCCCGGACATGGACCATGCCCGGGTCGACGGCGCGTTGTGTTCCACGCGCGCCTCAAAGAGCGTCAGCACGATGACGGGGCCCCGCCCAAGAGGGCCAAAGCCTGCCGGGGTCGCGGACTTATCTCATTACCGTGACCCCGGAACATAAAAGGCTATTGAAGGACACCGTGGATTTTAGTCAGTACAAGTCTGACAGTCCCTCCCGCCCTGCCCGGGGTGGGAGGACTCATTTGATGATTTTACCACGCTAAAAAAAAAAAAAAAGGATTCATCAAATAAAGTGTTTTCGTTTGTCACAGTAACGATAAACCAAGTCACCTTTGCATTAATAAAGAAATTTGCCATTTTCCTAATAAAGGGATTTTTGACATTTGAACCACTAACACAAAAGTTCGAAAAAAAGACTGAAATAACAGTTTTCTTTAAAATGTTATTGGGTAACTTAAACAATTAATAATCCGTGTTTCTACCGCGAACACTAACAACACAAGAACATCGGTTTGGCATACTCAAAATGAGTTCATCCAAATCACGCTGTGGAATGGCCGCCCATGTTCGTTGCAACAACAAAAAAAGGTCTTCTTGCGACTGGATACCCTCCATATTCGGCAGAGCTCTTCTCTGTAGCATATCCCATGCATGCTCAATCGGATTCAAGTCTGGCGACTGAGCAGGCCAGGGCAGGACATTGATGTTAGCTGCGGCGAGAGTCTGTCTTACAACTCTTGCGGTGTGCGGTCGTGCATTATCATGCATTAACTGAAATAAGGGACCGATTTGCACTTGTAGAGGAACGATGACGTCTGATACAATCGTCTCAGCATAAATTTGAGCGTTGAGGTTGCCTCTGATCCAAATCAACTCAGTTCTTCCGCCGATCCAAATACCCGCCCATACCATGATGGTTCCACCACTATAAGGATGGACTTCCTGGCAGGATTTTAATCGCTGTTGGCGTCCAGGGGTTCTCCAGTGTCGTATACGTCTTGTATCCGGTCTCATACCGAAACGAGACTCATCAGAAAAGCACACGAAACGCCATTGTTCTTCTGCCCAATTTCTGTGTTCAAGAGCCCATTGATATCGAATCCTACGATTGTGCATTGCTATAGGTGGTACCCGTAGCGGTCTTCGGGAATGAAGGTTCACTTCATGCAAGCGGTTTCTGACTGTTTGGTCGCTAATTAAGTTCCCTGAAGAGTGATGAAGCCTCACGGCTAACATCATGGCGGTTATTGTTGGAGCTCTTCGAGTTAAGATTTGAATGTATCGGTCTTGTCTCCGTGTGGTGCAGCGATACCGTCCTCCATGGCGCTCAGCCACGGTACCAGTGCTTCGGTAACGTATCCAAAGTCGACTGATAACACTCTGACTTGTATTCAGAGCTAAAGCCAGCTGACAGCTGATTTTCATCTTTTACTCGAATTTGATTCACAGTTCCTGATTCAAATTATGAAATGCACCAAAAAGGATCCATATAAATTTATAAAATCATAAATTTATTACAAAGCTACATCTCAATCTCAAGAAATCCGCATAAAAATGCTTGATCCCTAGACACTTTTGATGTGTGTATATACATAAACTCACGCCTTCTTCCCATCCCGGTAGGCAGACACTACAGAGCGCCAACTGCTACGATCCTTACTTTCTCCTTTCGGCATTTCATCTACATTCATACATCTGGTCATTGAGTATTTTAACGATTTTCCAATATTGTGTGTAATAAAACTGTATCTGTATGTAGTATATAGCCAAAAATGCACATAAATATCTACAGTATGTACAGTATGTATATAGCGTACAGGGCAACTGTTAAAACTTACTGTCTTTATTTTATTTATTTAGTACAAGTTAAAGTTCCATAAAGCTACTTACTTGTCTGCATAGGTACATAATATGTATATTCTTTTTGTTGACTGTACCTATTACAAATAGAAAACTACACGTATATGATTAAACTGCGTTTGACAGGGCTAAATAGAATTGAAAACCGTTTTTGGTGTGTTACTTACTTTGACGTCATTTACATTCATGTCGTCGCAAAGCTCTTTGAAAACTGACTAATATGAAAAAAAAAATGTTTCACAGTTATTACTAACACCGTGAATTCGCATCCTCCGGATTCAGTAGGTAGGTACTTACATCCGACACTCTTATCAAATGACTTGAGACGTTAAGAATGGATGGAAAGATACGACCATACGACACTTGTAGGCAGGACCTTGGTAGATCGGATAGTAAGTCGGTAAGTCGGATGTGTTGAATTTTTGTAGTATACTATATTTTGCCCTCTATGAGTTCATATACTAATGATCCAATAGTAACCAAACTTTGGTGGGTTTAGCTGTCTGCGAAGGTTTTGATCCAAATGGCAAATAAAAAAACTTTTTTTTTTCTTTCATTAATTTTTGTTGTTAAAAAAAAATGTAAAAACCTGCCATGTTCGAGTCGGTTCAAAGAGTAATAGTACCATTATCTATAAATACAGCAAAATAAACACGTAAGTTGTACAAGAGCTACCTATAATTTTTATTTTATTCTCTTTATTTTTTATAGCGGCAACATCTTCTGGGTAGTCCCGTTTACCGTTAGGCTACTGAACCTTAAAAACTGTCATATCGATCGTGACTACCCAATGTTACCGCAGTAGTAATATGAGTAATTCCATCGCCTTTGTTACTGTCACAGTAGTAAGTTTCTACTTGGGAAATAAAAAATTTACTATCTCAACTAAGGTCGCAGACTTGTTTACCACCGTATATTATTGCTTTCCTGAAATATATGTATGTCATTTTATGTATGTATATTAGGTACTTATCATGCTTCTTGGTGTTTGTGAAGAATGAGAAAAATAACTGAAAGTACTAGGCTGATATGAATTCAAGATGGTTGCCAGTGCAAGTGATTCTAACAACCTACCTGTAACATCACATCAGGCCTAAATAAAAGGTTCTCTTAGTCCTCCTAACTATATCCTGAAGACTATTTGAGGGACGTAATTACAGAATAATAATTTCGACTTAATTCATTTTTATTTATGGTTATTAAAAAAAGTTTTTTTTACTTCCTTTAAACGGATTTTAGCTCAAAAAGTCGATTCTTTCTTCGATCGTAGGTAACAATAACTGAGACATCATTGAATACTTCAGCAAAAAACAAAAAAAATCGAGAGTATTTCTGTTTATTATTTCACGTAGCTACCAGAAATTAGGTACTAGTCTTGTATAAGTCGTAAACAGGCTCCACAAAAGACTTGAATATTTCATGAGTTGGGTTTAGAACATTTAGATGTGGACCAGTAATCCTAAGGGACATTTAGTGTACATTTTACCTAAGGTTTCACATGATACATAAATCATTAAACCTTTTGTAATAGGAGGATCGCAAGAACCGATGAGGGCAACCGATGAAATAGGTTATAATAATAAATTTTATTAAATAAGAGTTCTAACAGTACCTTCTGCCTTCCGCTCCACTCAAATATCTATCCATCCAAACTATTGCATTTATGATTAATGAGATAAGTTAATTAACATTAAAAAATATCCGTCAAGGGTTCCGTACCATATTCTATAAAAACGGCTGAAAATCACGTTTTTGTTTGGGAATCCCCTTAAATATTTATTCTATTTTGTTTTTGTTGTTATAGCGGTAATACTCGTAGAAATGCGTCATTTGTTAATATTTTAAGTAACGGTCTAACTATCACGGTTCATGAGATTCAGCCTGGCGGCAGACGGACTTACAGACAGACAGACGGACAGATAGCGGTGTCTTAGTAATTTAATTAAACTAATCAAATTAACTATCGTTTATTTCAGGAATTTTAAACCCACAGTACACAGAAACAATAATCACAAGAAATAAAATTACAATTAATTTAGAATAATATGGTCCCGTTTTGCCCTTTTGAAACGGAACCCTGAAAATGAATGAGAAAAGAAAACCTATGTGATCATTACGCGTACGGAAGGGAAGTCGCTTGCTAATGTTGATGGCAATTAGCATAAACTGCTTGAAATGTTTGAAAGTCCGAATTACGTGTCTAAACAAGATGTCATGGAGATTGTTGAAAAATTCTCTCTTTTCGAATGAATGAGGAGAATGGTTGTATTTATTTGTTTTCGTTCTTTCTGTGAGAACAGACATGCGGTAGGATTGAATCTTGAATGAGTATCGTAAAAAGTAAAATTATAGTGGCCTTGTTTTAGCATCAATGATATTTTAGTTGCTGAAAAGAGCTAAAAGCCTCGAGCAGACACACACGATTAATCGCGCGGGGTGACTTGTCGCGGTCCATTCGCAGTACATTTAGAGTGGAAATTAGCTTGGCTCGTTGTCGCAGCGCGATTAATCGCGTGTGTCTGTTCGAGCCTAAAGGCTCCTTTTTTATCATGGTAAAATAATCAAATGAGTCGACCCACCCAGGGCAAAGCGGGAGGGACTGTCAGACTTGTACTGACTAAAATCCACGGTGTCCTTCAATAGCCCTTAACGTTCCAGGGTCACGGTAATTCCTTAGTCCCGCGACCAGCTAAAGGCTCCTAAAAAAGTCCCTTATCGATGCGGATTTCCCCCTGTAGGCCAAATTAAAATAAACTGTATAACCGCTCTTTTTGTGTCGGGGTTAAAACAGACCCTGTATCTCCACCACTGGGGCACGAATGAGCATACTTTTGTCCATTGGTAAGAAACCAGAAGGCGTCTCAGTGAGTATTCTTGGCACCGTATGTTGTTCCACAATCCCGTTACAGGATTTATGAGTTTAGGAAAGTTTGCTTGTAACACAAGTAAGGCGCCATCTCCACGAGCGAGGAAAACGTTGCGAGTCCGTCCTTCTATCGTGGGAGAATCTCCACGACGAGCGTTTATTCCGCCAGCGTATCGCGGCGATTCCGTTGCGAGCCGTCGCGCGCCAGCCGCGCGCCCGCCGCGCGCTCGCTGCGAGAGCGCCACGAGCTCGCGGCGATACGCCCGACTAATGTCACACATTGCCACTCGTCGCATCGCCGCGATAACATCGCCGTGTGGAGACGCGTTCATAGAGAGTGTATGGAAATACGTGGCACGACGATAATATCGCCGCGATTCTCTCGCTCGTGGGGATGGCGCCTAACACAACAGATATTTCTGAAGTGGTTGAAACTGTATGTTTGTGTTTGCGAAACGACTTGTTTATCTCACAGATACCTCATAATGTCGGAACATCGGGTGTGTTTGCAGTATTCACTGTCTATTGTATAACGTGGTTTGGATTGGAAGTGATTCCTTGACGCGTGGGGCTCTGCCTTTTCTCTATAAGCCGTCGATGAGCGAAGGTAACCCTTTTTTAGAGGTTAGAAGTCATGAAATTAATTCTGCCGCTGTTGTTAGAGTAGAAGGGGTGTCATATTGACTAAATGCCATGCTGTTCTTTCATGTAATATTTGACTAAACAAAAATCGTTTTACAATAATTAATCTTCTCAGGGTCCCATTTATCTCTATACCAAAATCAATTCAGGTAGAAAACCTGAATTGATGAACCAAAATCGTAAAAAATATTCACTTTAGGATCTATCATATTTTTTATTATTATTCGTTACGATAGGCATAATATTGACAGCATTAATAAAATGTAAAAAAAAAACCGTTTTGAAAATAATAAAACGTATTTGTTGAATAAATGCATATTTACAAAGATTATAACGCGTCAAAAATCGAGAGTGGGCTTGTGACGTCAGAAGCAAGTGAAAACTGTAGTGCTTTTGACGTATTGACAATTTTAAAAGTATCGTATCGTCGTCAATTTTGGTTTACGCAACAAAAGAAAAATAATATATTATGTGCCAAATATTTTTTCATATTTTAACTAATTTTTGACAGACTTACTAATTTTTTTCAGTCAGATAAGTACGCGCACTATTGTGTGAAAAAATTAGCTTCTGCTGTGGAGGTCCGATATTCAGTCGCTCCATCTAAAATACTGATATTCAGCTGCATCTGTTTCGACTGGAAGCCAACCCTAATATAGTTGGGAAAAGGCTGGGCAGATGATGAACTAGTAGTAACTAATAGGTACTTCGAGTTTTATTAAGAAACTAGCTTCCGCCCGCGACTCCGTCCGCGCGGATGTCGGTCTTCGCGTGGATGGTTTATTTCTCCATTTTGAGTAACTCTGACAATGACATCTTATAAATATCTATTGTACCCAAATACAGCTAAGCCTATAATAATTAAGGAGATCCCTCTATTGAGCTACTGCTGTTGAGCTCGCGTTCTGTAGTAAGTATTTTTTTCATAGTAATTCCGACCTTGTATTTACAAATAGCTGATCGGAACAGTAATCAAAAAGGTCGCGCTGAAAAGCACGGTTTAAAATTACACGCATACAATATTAATTCCACGGACGACCGCTCGCCACACTGGACAAGTCCGCTCGCATCAAAATTCAGAATTTATATGCATCGCGCGGAGTACTTACATAGGACTCGGGGAGGCGTGGCCCGCGTGTGCCGCAAACGGTTCAAGCCAAATCCGACTTTCGGCGCTACAGGTTACGGCGCTGAATCCACTGCGGGTAATGCAACGTGTGTTCGCGGTTCTACATAACAACGTCTATGAATAAAACAGAAAAATAAGATTTTTTTTCTACGTATTTTTCCAGGATAAAAAGTATCCCATTTTATGCCCAGAATAATAAGGTATAATTATACCAAGTTTCATCGAAATCGAACCGTTAGTTTTCACGTGATGCCTGCAAATACAGACAGACAGACAAAAATTTTTTTAATCACATATTTGGGTTTGGTATCGATCCAGCAACACCCCCGCTATTTATTTTTTCAATATTTTCAATGTACAGAATTGACCCTTCTACAGATTTATTATATGGATAGAATATTTATAGAATACTGGTTCTAACGTACTATATTACAATCTGTATTCTCATTAATCTATCTAGATGGCTTAAATCCGTTACGTGATTCCAAGTAACCGCACGTTTCGGTGGAACATCACAACACGACGTTGATCTAGATAATATTGGTTGTTACTACGTAAACATTAATGTTTATTAGTGTTTAGTAATAAACTTAATTAATAGTTTGATTGGAGATGAAATTCGCGCTGGCGGATAAGTGCATCATCATCAGCCTATAAATGTTCCCACTGAAAGAAAGAAAGAAAGAAAAGAGGTTTATTGGGACACACAGGACAGAACAAACAAAATTACATGAATAAAAAACAACAAAGAAAAACAAAAATTAAATAAAAGAAAAAAAAAAAACAAAAGGTAAAACAAACCAAAAAAAAACAATTTAGTCTGGTCCTGTGTGAGGCCAAAAGGCTCCTACCTCAGCATGTGCTGCGACAATTTTAACTGTCACAGCGCTGGTTTTCTGGTAGGCCATAATCCACCACGCGGGTCCAGTGCTGATTGCTAGGGGTCAAAGTCTTTGAATTTTTGGTTCTAGGACATGACGGTTTCCTCACGTTCACCGTTTCGTGAGCAGTGGTGATGAAATAAATTACACAAATAGGCCTGGTTTGGTTCGAACCGCGTGGTGGCCAAGTGGTATCGGCCCGTACGTTAAGTTAAATTTTAAAAAAAAAGAAGAAACTGGCCGGCTGACTGACTGATCGATCAACACATAGCTGAAACATCTGGGTCTAGAAGCGTGAGATTGTATAAATTTTTGTCATCAGACATTTATTCGTTATAAAGCTTTTATTCACAATACGTAGCCACATTTTGCTTAACATTTCTTGAAATTCTTGTTCAAATTTTCATTTAAACAAGAATTTCAATGTGCTAACGTAGTTGCACGAGGTATAGGGCAATAAGTAGCAAAAATGACACATATTAAAGAGTCATTTTTGCTACATATTGTCCTATTTATGAGCGTTTTGGAATCTGCGTTACTTTGTTAATCAGCTAGCTCTCCACCTGCGACATTCCCTGCGAGGATTTCGTATTTTTCGCTGTCATTTTCAATTAAATACCCCTTTAGGGTTGAAATTACTAAACATCTTGAAAAACGTGTTTTGTCAAATTGGATGATACGAGTAAGTCTACATAGATAGTTTCGAGTAAATCGGATGTGACATCGCATGTAAATCGGATGTAACATACATAAAAACTTTCATACCATTTTTAACCCCTTCAGGGGATGAAATTTCTAAAATCCGTTTTAGTGCACACTACTAATTGCATTGTGTTTAGGAAAATTCTCACACCATTTGACGGTTTACGAGTCGCAAATTTTCCGAAACATTTAGCGTCAATAAACTTTAACTGGACAATTAAAATCGATACTACATTTTATAACTTTAAACAGTTCAATGAAATCTGGCCATGCATTTCCTTTATGAATACATACATTAAAACTTGACCTCGGATAGACACAATAAACAGAGCACTGCGCAAATATGTGGGCGCTCATAAAACTGAACAACTCGATTACTTAGAATAGATACAATGCACTCGCAGTTGAAATCAGTATTCGGTATCGAATCGGAATTCGAAATCCGATCTCTATTCGGCGCGAGTTTCAAATTTAGAATAATGAAACAGAATTTTACCAAGCGCTGTTGGTTTTTAATTAAAAAGATAGAGCGGTCAAGTGCGAGTCTGACTCGCTATTTGTGAAGTGTTATTCATTTTAGTCCGTAGCTTCTAGTTATTAAGTTACTTTTTAGAGAGCGGGCAATTCGGATAAAAGAAATACTTCGCTCAGCTAAAATACGAAATTAATTTTTCAACGCGTATTCTTATTTGCTGAAGTAGAATGATAATAATAATGTATTTATTTAGGTAATTCAGTAAGTGGAAGCAGTGAAGTTTAAAATATTTTTACATAATTTATTAATTTAAAATCTCGTTGTCTCGATAAGCTGTGCGTGTAGTTAGCAGCTCCTTGGTTCAACTTATTAATCTTCTTCCTGTCCTTATCCCATTTTACTTGGGGTCGGCGCAACACGTTTTTTTCTTCCATTCTCTCCTATCAGACGTCACAGTATCATTTACTCCTTTTTCATTCATATTATCATTCCTTAGACAATCCATCCATCTTTTCTTTGGCCATCCTCCTTCTCTCCATTCATCAACATTCAACTTATTAATCATTTAAGATATTTTTGTATAAATAAAAAGCAAAAAGGGTCAAGTTATTTTGAAGGTAGCTTTGAGGTAGGGTTCCACAGACAATACTTATCTGACTTTTTTTTATTAAAACACGTTGCCATAAACACTGCCACGTACTGTTGTTGTTGTAAGGTTAAAAAAAAACACTAATATGAAACATACGGGTCGTGACGTCATAATTAGTGAGAATTACACGGAGTGAATTAATGCGAATTTAAGAAGTGTCGTACGTACTTCCGTCTATTTTGAAAACAAAAGAAAAATATAGGTCCAATAATTTTTGATAACACTAGTTTACAAGCCCCGGTTTGTAAACGCCAGCGGAAAGATGATTAATTATTCATTATTAAGATAAAAGATATACCTAAAACATTCTGTCACGTTTGGTTATAGCAATATTTATTTGCAAAAATTGTTAAAATATGTTCTACTTAGGTACTGAACATTTAACCGGTAGAATTTTTCAGTAATCTTACCCATTTGAATAATCACAATTATTTTAACCGTACATTAGAAACACATTAGATCTAGCTTGGTATCGCTACATCTGTTAACCTAGACAAGAACAAGAGGTGAACAACCTTGACATCTCACCTTTTTCCATAGACAAGGATTAGCCCAAAAATAGAAAGCCGTATTAGCACAAACATTCAACAACGATCCGTTGAGTTTGAACCGAAGCCAAGGAAAACAGACTGGGTAGCGTTTATGCAGTTCTTATTGCACCCAACCAGAGGCGTATCAGCCGTATAAATTATACAGGGCCCCCAAGTTTCAAGGGCCCCCTACGATTGGAATAAAAATAAAAACATAGTGTTGCTCTTAAATGAAAACTTATCGCGGCCATAAAGCTGCAATTATCGAACTCCTAACATAGCTCAATATTTAAAGAGGCTATTATGTAGTTGTCATAAATGAGCTACGATCAGTCGATCAGCACTCTCAATTTTCTAGCTCACTTCAAAATTATTTTAATGACATCAGCAGGCGTAGCATGGCGCTGTAGAAAGGGGTTTTGTCGACGGAAGAAAAGACAAAATGACAGAAAGTAGAAATATTTTTTATTTTATTTTTAAGCATGGTAATGTAAAAAATATAGAAAATAAACGTTATTTTCTTCAATAGTGTACGAATGGTGTCATATTTGTGCAAAAGAACAGTCGATTTGTATAGAAATAACGATGAAATAACTTTGTCTATTCTTGGTAGGATAGAGATAGAATCGCCATGCTACGCGTGCAGTAATAGCATCAGTTACACGAGTTAAGATGCTGTTTTCTTTATTCTGCAAAACTATACACTTAGATTAGAAGGGCCCCAAACAAGTTTTGCTTTTGGCCTAGCTTCGCCACTGCACCCGATTAAAAAGAACGTGCTTATTGATCTGTGTTCGTTCATTACGTCTGTTCCTAACATCTGGACCGGGGTACGGGAAATTGTAATGATGTAGATTGTAGATAGATGTTAATGTGAATTTAAATGTGTGTTAGCACCCACGATTGAGGAGAAATTCCTATAAGAGCGGGGCTAGGTTTTTTAATATTTTGTATGGCCTATATGTTGTTACTGCGACTCTGCTCATTTGTGTACGAGTCTGGATGTTTGTAAATGCAACCACAATGCATGAGAAATTCATAGATTTGAAAAAAATTTTGAGATTTGTTTGATGCAAAACGGTGAAAATATGATCAAGAAAGAAAAAAAAATCGAAGGCTTGTGAGAGATCTACATCATCATAATGATTGTCGATGTTTTCCTTCACGTTTTTGCGAACAGTGATGATGAAATAATTATACAAAGTAATGCACCTGGCTGGGTTCGGAATCACGACTTATAAATCGTAAGTCAGGGCCAACATTGCTCTTTGTAATTATTTCATCATCATCAGCCGGAAGACGTCCACTGCTGAACATAGGCCTCTTAGACCGCCACGCCGAACGACAATTCGCCACTTGCATCCATCGGTTGCCCGCGACCCTCACGATGTCGTCGGTCCACCTAGTGGGAGGCCTACCTACGCTGCGTCTTCCGGTCCGTGGTCGCCACTCGAGAACTTTTCTTCCCCATCGGTTGTCAGTTCTACGAGCGATGTGGCCTACCCATTGCCACTTCAACTTGCAAATTTTAAGAGCTATGTCGGTGACTCTGGTTCTTCGCCGAATATTCATGTTGTAATTATTTAGCTAAACATTATTATTTTTTTAGGCGCCTCCGAGGATTACGTTTGTTTTTCTTCCATTTCGCCTTCAGACAACCAAAGAATAAAGAAAAAACACTCTAAAATACATTTTAATTGCCTATACGTTTGACGTTCATGTCTTCATTGCTTTTTACGAGTGCCAATTGAATTTTATTGCCATATTATTAATGTTCTATTTGAATGTTACTGCACTTTTATGCCGCGGTACTAAACGTTCATTTTAATTTTATGTTCGTCTGGAAATACACGTTTGAACTGCATAAAGTCCTTATTTTACAAAATTTAAAGAAATTACTGAACCGATTTTAATAAAACTTCTTTATATGCTTATGCAGGATATAATATGGAAGAAAAGTTAGTTCTGATAGGTACCAAACTAGAGGTTAGCACAAGATTTATGTATTTTACCTACGGCGTAGGTACCTACTTGAAGTAGGAATTTACACTACAATAATACGAAAAACTTTATTCCGAAATTCACAAATACGATTTTCATAATTCCGAATACCTAGTTAAAAACTCTTAATATCACAACTCTGAATTTCAATTCCGACATTCCTAACAAAGTCCCAATGTGCTTTCTGAGACACGAAAGAAACTCGACATGATTGTGATGGACGTCCAACCATCCACGGAACGACCAAGACAAGCGAGGCTTAACCTTGAATCGTCCCATATAACTGTTGTTCCTCCGAGATGTTGATTGGATATGAAATAATAATTCCTTGTCAGCGAAAGATTTGAAAACATTTCTCTATCTGTGCGAATGAAGTGAAAGTTAATCGAATGCCAATCGAATGCGGTCTGAAACCACCGCAATGAAATTAATGTAGCTTCAATATTGAGATATTGGAATCATCAGCAAAAGACAGTTTGACTTATTGAAACTATCTACAAAGCTTCAAAATTTTTTAATGCCCCATTCCAGGGTTTTCTGCTGTGTGTTGGGGGCGTTTACAAACATAAAATATAAACTCACATACACAAATGCCCAGATCCGAAACATTTACTTGTAGATCATACAAATATTTATTTATGTCGTCGCGAGCAGTCGCGAGCAATTCAAAATTTGAAATTCCAGATGACAACATTATCAAAATAAGAATTCTATCCTTTAATTTCTTAATATTGGTAAACCTGTCACTTAATTCGGATTGGTTGATCGAGTTGTACTGTGAACGCCGTGTGATTGGCGCTATTGTTCTCCAGCCAAAACACGTGGACAGAGTCGATTTTTGAATTTGGATGACGCGAGTATTCCCGCCACAGACTTGGTTGCGAGCGGACGATCGAAACTGTCACGTTCACCGTACTGACCTAATTGTTAAATTATCTCAAGTAAATCCGCATTGTGAATATCCTGTGAACTTAACGAATATACGTGTCTGTGATTTGTAACTAAACCTACGTTTTACTGGCTTGCCCGAGTACCCACTGACTGATTCCATGGAACTGATGGAACCTGCATGAAGAAACGATGATGATCACCACTTTCATCAACACGCCCACACACGCTCCTGCTCTCCCGATCCCCTTCTGCGTCGATATACCTATATATTATATGTATTAACATTAAGTTCCATTAATATTAATTTCAAAACTAGCATTTCATAAATAATATATATTATATGTCGTGGTAAAATCATCAAGTCCTTGACTTATATTGACTAAAATCCACGGTTCTCATTCAATAGCCCTTTACATTCCAGGGTCATGGTTACCTGATAAGACAGACCGGCGACCCCGGCACCCCGGCTTTGGCCCTCCAAGGGGGCCAAAGCCGTCAGATGTCTGATGACAGCTCTTTAATCGCGCGTGTAACACGAAGCGCCAACAACCAGTATAAGGTTGGCATAAGAACCGCAACGTAGTGATACCATTTTATTTTAAACCACAAAAAAACAAGCACATTAAACATTTTACTGTAAGTAAGATGATCTGGTATTTATTTACTTCCACCTCGGTCCGTCGTAGTTACAAACCACAGATTACGTATAGATATTTTTATTTTTATTACGGCTCACAGCCTTGTTTAAATCACTTTTAATGGCATGTTAAAAGAAGCTAATAAAATTGTAGTTACTCTGAAAACCTTGTTATTGTTACTGGTATTAGTAAATGTAACTTTTTGTTTGTTGCAGCAGTGTGAATAAAATTATATGAGACGTATGTTATTTTGTGTTGCTAATTTTTTAGTAGGTATGAACCGACTCGAAACTCTAAATATTAATTTCTAGCTGTTTACTCGAATCCCAGGGGAATATAAAATGAGGATAAATACTATCCCATATATTATTCCAGGTTTATAATATTCCCACTGCTGGGACATGGGCCTCCTCTCCGTGAGAAGGAGTGGACCATAATCCACCACGCAAGCCTAGTGTGGATTGGTAATCATTTGCCGCGGGTATTTATTATTCTATACAAGAGTATAAATATAGAATGTTAAGAAACATTCTGTTTCCATACAATTTAAAGAAAACAACGAACAAAAATACATACGACAATTTCATTTGTTCAGAAGCTTGTCTGAAACTTACTTTATTTTCATTTCACTTGAAGTGTAGCTGTATACGAAACGAGCGCAAGACTGTAGTGCACAATAAAGGGAACAAACTGGAAAGTTAGTGATCATCTTTATTGTATCTCCGACCTCGCAACTGCTTAGTCGATTTAGACACTCAAATTCCTGCTTCTATCCATTTTTAACCGACTTAAAAAAAGGAGGAGGTTCTCAATTCGGTCGGTATTCTTTTTTTTTTAAGTAGGGGAAACTGAGGACACTTGATCCTTACGGGAGACTAGATACACTGGATTTACAGAGCTTCTGTTAACACTCTTTAAATTTAGAGAGGCCACATTTGTAGCATATGGTACGTCCTAACTTTCAAAAATTGGTACCCATGTCAAATTCGATAGTTGAGCAGATGCCGGATGATTTTGTGTTTCGTGTTGTAAGAAAATGTTTTTCGTAAGAAATCATAGGTATATGTGTTTTATTATAACAGTGAATATGTTTTTATTGTTTCTAGATTACCTACTTAGCAAATAAATCAATGATAAACAATTTTCACATGTTATTTTGTATTGTTCCCCCCAGGATCAAGTGTTCCAGAGGGTGGGGATCAAGTCAGACATATATATGGGACACATGGTACAATTCCCTATACGACGTTTTCGTGGGTTGGTTACTAAATTTATATACCGATATCATTAGCTATTATACTCAGTATAGCCAATTAAATTCCACGTATTTCAATACCAGAATATTTAAAATCGGATTAAAATTCGCGAAATAATAGCCAAAAAACAAAAGGGGGGATCAAGTGTCCTCAGTTTCCCCTATGTACACCGATTACTCCGAGGTTTCTGGTCCGATTAGTGTACTTCTTTTTTCATTCGATGCAGTATACTTTCCCATTGGTCCCATAAAAATTTCATCCAATTTGGTTCAGTATTTTTTATTTTGTGTGCATTTTTATTGATGGATGATGTGATGATCGATTTTTTTGAGTGTTTGTTACACGATTACTCCGCCAATTGTGGACCGATTTTCAAAATTCTTTTTTTGTTGTACGAGGTATAGTTCACTTTAGGGAACATTGCAAGTTTCATCAAAATCGGTTAAGCAGTTTTTGATAGGGAATGTTATTAGCTTATTGTGTACACGAGCGATGTTAATACCGATGCTAAGGATTACCAAATTCTAGTGCACATGTAAGAAAATGATGTATTCAAGAATTTGGATTTAATATTTAAAATAAAAAGAGTAAAATAAAAAACTTAAAAAAAATAAATTTAACCGCATCAGTCGGTGGCATAAAAGACAACGAAATAAAAAAAACAAAGCCACCGACTTCCGAAAGAAATGTTATTTTGTAGGTTATTTTACCGTTTTTTGTGGTTGCTTTTGAAGGCGGTTAAATTTTTTTTTAAGTTTTTTATTGTTACGTTATGTACATACGTAAAACATAATGTTAGGTACTCGATTTTGCCTGCGGTTTCACTGGCCTCCTTTCTCTCTCATTTATACCCCAGTTCATGCAAAAAAAAAAAATACATCACGTCTGCTATTCCCCAAGTGATAGGTGTAGCCTAATAGTTAACTCGCATTTCGTCAGATGTATTTAAGGGCCATGTAATAGGCGGCGAACCTATAGATAGATATAATAAATACTCTTTATTATGCACACCATATAAATTAAACTAAAAGGGTGACACAAAGGGCGGTCTTATCGCTAAAAGCGATCTTTCAAGACAACCTTTGCCATCAGACAGCCTATCAATTGAGCACAAATCCATACTCCGGGGCTGCTACCCAACAGGCAGCATAGCACTTACCCAACCCAGGAACTGAATCCACGACCGTAAGCTCAGCAGTTGCCGAGATTCCATTTATAACATATCAACATTCCTTGTCTCTTGAAGGTAACTGACCTGCCTTAACTATGGCACCCGGTTTCGTTCTCATAAAGTTTCCTGATACCATCAAACCTTCCGTTCAAGCAATTATGGTCTGTATTTCTAGCGTAATTTGGGCGGAATTCCCTCAGAAATATAAACGGTGCGTGCCAGACACCGGTTAACATCATATTTCTTCCGGAACTCGTAAAAACAGAGTCGTTTATGAATTAAAAGTGATGATTTTTAGTCAAATTACTGGATCGGTTTTTGTGGCCCATAATTTTGGTTCGAGGCGTGTTGGCAAAACGATCACGTTTTTGTATTTGGATCACGAAATATCTTGCCATTCAGGCAAATTTACGCAGAAATAGATACGCTATGTGCGGCGAAGTCGACGGATCAATTCACAGTGCGTGATATGATAGAGATATGAACTAACGGGGGACACCTGCGGTAAAGTGAAATACGTGCCTTATTTAATATGCACCACAAAATTTTCAAGTACTTTTTTTCAGGTTTTATTGAATTTTGTTTTATTTTGATTTTTTTCCAAAAATATCAAGTTGGCAAATTTTATGTCCCAGAATAATGTGAGGCGCTGACATCTCGTTCACAATGGCAAGAGCTGGTGGCTAAATAGTGGCAGCAAAACGAATTGAACTTCAAGGTAAAGCCGTGCTTGCCTTGGTCGGTCCGTGGATGGTCGATCCATTACAGATTTGCCGAAATAGTCCTGGTCCAATAGACGTTAGACAGTCGTTTTAGTATTACTATACTCTAATATCATAGTACTATCTGGGTTCAGGAGGTCAATAATAGTCTTCTGTGTAAAATTCTGGTAGGTATTCAGCTGCATCCTGTTTTAATGGAAGCCAACCCCAACGTATTTGGGAATAAGCTAGGCAGAAACATGTAAGGACTTGCGTCAGGCGGAAGGTGAGGACAACGTGGCGTCCCTCCAGCCACTCTTCAAAGAGGGGTCTGACGGCTGCGATTGCGGTGTGCCCAAACTTTGGTTGGAACCGTTGCTCCTTCTATATCGCCACGAGATCGCGATGGAGCCCTTTCCACAGTACTACAATTTGCCACGGCAGTGGAACTTCGGCGTTGCCTCTCCGCAGGCCACTCAAAGACATGCTGGAGAGCTTTCTCATACAGATCCTACGGCGGCAATCTGGTAACGAGGCTCACCGTCTCACCGGAGACCCTGCGATGTCCCGAAATCTTTCGGATGGCCAAGCCCCGAAGCCACCTTTGGTGGAGCGGGAGGGACTGACAGCCTCGTATTGACTAAAATCCACGGTATTCTTCAATAGCCGTTTACGTTCCGGGGTCACGGTATTCGTTAGTCCCGTGACCCCGGCAGGCTCTGGCCCTCTAAGGGGGGCACCGTCATCGTGCTGACACTCCTTGAGGTGAGGGTGAAGGTTCTGTGTTCTTTTAATTGACCTTACGTTTTGACCTGTAGCCCTGGCTACATTATGCCAATATATACCGCTTTAAACCTCCAGTCAATTAAGCGATCCCTGACAATGACTGTGCCATAATAAATAAATAATTGAAGCTATGAATTTCAGGTGTGGTGGGTGTGTTTGCCATTAGTTATTACAATACTAGCCACGCGTGTGACTTTATTTGCGGCTTATTGCCATGTGTTGGGGAACCTTTGCCCCGATGCGAAACAAAATTATGAGCTGAGCTGCTGTGTTATTATTATTGCTTTTTTTAGTTTTGGCATCATGTCAGCATTATGAAAAAAATAAAAATAAAGCTATTACTTCAGTTTTTTAGTTTACAAAGTAATATTAATAAATGGGAGACTTACTTTTTTAATAAAAAATGTGTAACCGGAAAATAATTTTACAGGAAACTGTAATTTTTAACTTATCTTCCTAGAAAGCTTATGCTGAGAACTTTGAAAAGTAATCCGGAAATTAGATTTCAGTGGAGATTTTTTATCGTTTATGATGTGAATTTTCGTGGAAATGCCGAATCCGATTGGATATCTGTAAATTGGTGCTTGTTTACTCAATGCTGGAATAGCCGATTTAAAAAAAATACTTTCGTTATGTTAAGCGGCCAAAGCAATATAGTATATTTTGTATATACCAGGGCTAACTTATATTATAGATGTTAATGGTTCCATTTGCAAAAGGCATGTAAACCAAATACGTTCCTGTAGTGAAAATGTGTGTGATTTAGTTTCTTAGGAAAAAGCATTTATAATTAATATTTTATTAACTAAGAAAGAATAGGTAGTATGGCATAGGTATAGTATTGTATTTTAATATGGTATGGTACTTATATTATATAAGTACCTATTAGTTATGCAGTCTTTCGATTGTTCTTTTTTTTGTTAAATAGTTTTATAGAGTTACATGTAAGTCTCTTAATTTTTCTTTTGCCGCGGGAGAGTGTGAGAACGCATCCAAGACTTGGCTTATTTTATAGTCTGTGGTGACTTGCTCTCTCTGGTTTTCAAGATTGTAGTGGTGCATGCGTTTGTTATCAATAAATCTCTAGTAATTAACAAAAAAACAAAAAAAAAAAAGATATTATAGTATATTTTCATTTAAAAAAAATGAGCGACATTCGCCTAAATTAATTTGCAAGAATCTGTATATTTTTTTTCCTTAGCCTGTACTGTTCCACTTCCGGGCAAAGGTCTTCCTTAACTCCTTCCATGTTTTTTTCCGGGCTCATCGAACCAGCCCACGTGGTATGCGTGTAGGTCGTCTCGCCAACTTTTTTTCGATATTTTTTTAAAAATAAAATAGGCTTTAAAGGCTACATACACATAGTACACTACTTAACTACATTTTTGCTTTAAGCCTCCTGCAGACACACGCGATTAATCGCGCTGCGACAACGAGCCAAGCTAATTTCCACTCTAAAAATACTGCGAATGGACCGCGACATGTCGATTAATCGTGTGTGTCTGCAGGAGGCTTTATTCATCAAAAAAGTTAAACTAAAACAAAAATATAAGGGCGTTATTTTACAGCTCATTGACACAACAACGAGCGATTTGATATCTGGCCGTGTTCCCAAATCAGTTTGATTTTATTATTGAGTGAGTTCATCCATACATTGCTACGTTTTGCTGATATCAAATTCTATATTATACAGTATCCTAACTTGTATAAAATATCAAAAAAACGTGTAGTACGGTACAAACCACAGGATCGTGAAATTAATGACGTGTAAAAACAACGGACGATTACCGCGCGAACGGGCTGTTAAAATGACGCTTTCGCAATTACTAAGTTTACGCCACACAAAGCACTTCCACACAGGATTTATTTTTAATTACACAAATGATAGAACGTTATAAAGTTGTAGGTATTTCACACGTTCAAGTTAAAGTTGAGACTGGACTAAAGGTCATGGCACATTATACCAGCACCGCAACTGCACAGCTGCAGCACGGCGTCACCTCAAATTTGGAGTACGGCTAGCCGTTAGCGTGCTAACCGCGCGCCGTCTGCGAGGTGCAAGCTTGCTGTCACCGTGAAGGTAATTGTTATATATGTATTTGTTTCGCTAGCAACTCGGAGAGGGCGCGCGGCGCGCCCCGTGAGCACGCCGCCTGCTCGCTTGCAGCGCGCGGGCTGCGAGGCGAGTTGTATGGTAGCGGTAAGCGCGCCGACTCCCCGCCAACGCCGTTGGCTTTTTCATATTGACATTATAAAACCTATATTATACGACACATGATTTAAGGCTCTAATTTGAATGACAAGTTAAGTGCTGCCGTTGCCGTGCCGGTATAGTGTACCATGACCTTAAGACTGCACTGTCCGTCTGTCTGTCACTAGCCTGTTTCTTATGAGCCGTGATGGTCAGATAGTTGAAATTTTCACATGTGATGTATTTCCGTTGCCACTAACAACACAAAAAACTGAATAAAAAAATACGGGAGCTCCCATATAAAATTTTGCCGACTGATAGTGGCCGACTTGCACTTGGCCGGTTTTGTGTCATTTATGACCTTTTTGTCCTTATCAAGTTATCAAAACAAATATTACGGTAGGTAAATACACCTGTAACATAAAAACAAAATGTTTGTAGGTATTTCCATTGAATTCAGGAACTGGCACACGAATTGTTTACCACGACTTTTTGAATGTGTTCCCGGCTTCGTCGCCCCCAGTTCTAAAGAATTACATGCACGAAGGAGTTTTTATTTCCCTCTCTTTTGTTTACGTAGATAACGTTTTATGAAAGAACGAGAGAGAGAAGGTGTAATGTTATAGCCGAAAATGGCAAATGGAAGCCATACTCGTACTTTGAAAACGATCAAATTGAGATCATTGAATCTCAACTTATGGGAAATCAGTTTAGAAAGTGATTCTTTTAAATGGGACACTATGGGGATTCCAAACGAGATACTGTTCCTTTAGCACAAGTTTCCCAGTATCTTGATAAACGAAAACGTACCTACTCACTTCTTTTTAGGGTTCCACGAACCCGATTACTAAGAATCCATTTACCAGGCTGTATCTTATGAACCATGTTAGTGAGGCAGTTGGCCGTGAAACAACAAAAATACTAAAAAAAACAGAATTAAAAAAATCTTTAAGGGAACTCTCATGCAATAGTTTTAATTAATAATGGTACGGAACTCTCCGCGTTTATCAAATGAGAGATCATGAGGTCCACTATAAAAAACTTTTTAAAAAAAAATGTAACCGACTTCCCACAAAAAAGTTCAAAATAACCTACAAAAAACTTTTCTTTCGAAAGTCGGTGACTTTCTTTTTTATGTCATTGACTTTTGTCACCGACTTTCGAAAGAAAAGTTTTTTGTAGGTTATTTTGAACTTTTTTGTGGGAAGTCGGTTACATTTTTTTTTAAAAAGTTTTTTATTTTATCCTTTTTAGTTTCAATATTCAACCAATTTTTTTGTCAAATACATAATTTTCTTTTATGTACACTAAAATATTGTAATCCGTAGCACCGGTAATAACATCGTCCATGTATGTACTCTTACACAATGAGCTAAACATGAAAACTACTGCACCAAACTAAATGAAAATTTTATGGGACCTAATGGCAGTTTTACTGTATCGAACAAAAAAAGAATCATCGAAATCGGACCAGAAACCTCGTAGTAATCGGTGTAGACAATGTTGAAAACTTTTTAGGTTTTTGTTGTTTTTTCTTGATTTTTCAAAAAGTGCTGGTCCGATTTCGATAAAATTTTAATGGGACCATTCGGGAAGTATACCCTTTCCAACAAAAAAAGAATTTTTCAAATCGGTTGGTAAACGACGGAGTTATGCCCGAACAAACATAAAAAAAAAAAATACAAACATCCGAATTGAGAACCTCCTCCTTTTGGAAGTCGGTTAAAAATGCAATGGAAAATTCATTGAACATGGATAAAAATTCTTCTCTTCAAATCCATCCATAGGTTGTTTTGAAAAGAACGCTTTTAGCGATAAGACTGCCCATTGTGGCCCCGGATTACATACGATATACTTTGTACCTGTAATTTGTATGGTGTGCATAATCAAGTGTATTCTATAAAAAAAAAAGTCAATTTTGTATGAAAGAAAAATCTTTTTAACCTTATCTACCAGTGGCGTAGGGTAAATATTCTTGAAAGTGAAGCCGGACCAAAACGTGAATTCCAGTAACTATAGCTTTGGCCTAATTTTAACCTTTTTAACCGACTTCAAAAAAAGGAGGAGGTTCTCAATTCGTCGGAATCTTTTTTTTTTTTTTTATGTATGTTCCCCGATTTCTCGAAGACGCCTGGACCGATTTGGAAAATTTTTGTTTTGTTTGAAAGGGTATACTTTCCAATTGGTCCCATGATCATCAGGTCAGGATCTGATGATGGAATCCCAGGGAAATCGAGGGCAACCTTCAAATTTTATAGGCACATAGTACCATTTTCATATATTTTCTAAAGCTGTTCAAGTATTTGCATCTGATAATCATCATTTCAGGTGGATGAGCTGATGATGGAAGGTACAACTCCTCAACGGCTTGGAGAAGGCATCGACTGATTTAGTTTGTGTTCGCATATCTCTGGAACTACAAGTCCGATTTAAGTAATTCTTTTTTTGTTGTACTAAGTATTGTTTAACTTACGGAATACTGCAAGTTTCATCAAAATCGGTTCAGTAGTTTTTGAGATAGGGAATTTTATTAGCTTATTGTGCACTTGAGAGAGAATGATTTATTTGACAAGAATTTGAGTTGAATATTTAAACTAAAAAGAGTAAAATAAAAAACTTTTTAAAAAAAATGTAACCGCCTTCAAAAACAACCACAAAAAAGGGTAAAATAACCTACAAAATAACTTTTCTTTCAGAAGTCGGTGGCAAAAAAACAATGAAATGAAAAAAAAACAAAGGCACCGACTTCTGAAAGAAAAGTTATTTTGTAGGTTATTTTACCCTTTTTTGTGGTTGTTTTTTTAGTTTAAATATTCAACTCAAATTCTTGTCAAATACCTACATATTTTTCTTACATATGCACTAGAATTTTATTATCCGTAGCACCGGTTATAACATCGCCCATGTACATAATAAAAATGCTCATAAAATAAAAACTACTGAACCAAACTAATTTTTATGGGAACAAATGGCCGGTATACAGCATCGAATAACATAACCCATATGGGTGCAAAGTTCTCATCAATATAAATGAATTAAGTCCAAATAAATGTAGAGCAGTGGTGGCCCAGTGGTATCGGCCTCGACTTACGAGTTGTAGGTCGTAGGTTCGAACCCCGTCAGGCGCATTACTTTGTGTAATTTATTTCAAAACCACTGCTCTCAAAACGGTGAAGGAAAACATCGTGAGGAAACCGGCATGTCCTAGAACCAAAAATTCGAAGACATGTGACATCTACCAATCCGCACTGGGCCCGCGTGGTAGATTACGGCCCACTCCCTCTCACAGAGAGGAGGCCTGTGTCCCAGCAGTGGGAACATTTATAGGCTGATGATGAAGTCCAAATACAAGATAGCTGCTATATACTGTTGAGGAGTTCCCTGAACTGTTCTTCGTCTTCGTCATCAGACCCCTAATGACAGTTTTAACCCTAGGTGAATCTAGGTGAAAAGTTCTCATCAATACAAATTAATCAAGCTAAAACACAAGGTAGCTGCTGTGAATCGTTGAGGAAATCAACTGTCTCTCGGCTCCATCATCAGATATTATAGTCCAGACCTATAATAAATTGTAGTGCTTTGAAATACTTAATGAAAAACTTACTAACACATGAATCGCCCCTACGATTTATGAAATTTCCACTCGATTTCTCTGGTCTTCCATCAAATCGTTTATTTCAACTAGGCCAATTACAGGCACTTTTGAATTGTGCATCATGAAACCCACCTTTGAACTAGTTTCTTTTTAACAAAAAAAGAATCATCAAAATCGGTTCATTAACGACGAAGTTATCCCGCGAACAAAGAACAAACATAGAAAAAACATAATTATAGGGACGAATCGATCGAGTACCTAACCTTTTTTGTAGTATGAGTAGGTTAATATTTGATTCATAGTACACAGGTATTAATAAAAAAATATGTTCACAAAACCTTATACTTTAATCGCCTATTGCACAACGCCATCTAGTTCAAAACTTCGAAACTAACATGACACTTTTACGGTGAACACTTAACAAACAATACCATTGAACTGTACCCTGAGCACGAGTTTTCACTCTTTTACTTTACAGCGTTTTTCCAGTAATTACAGCGTTTCTTGTATGAAAAAATGGAACAGCGCCTCTGGTGTGCGAAGTAGGAACTAATTTTTTCCTTGAAAATTGTCAATTTGAAGTTGTCAAAGTTCCAGTTTACTTTACGTCTCAAATACTGAAAACTCGTGCTCAGGGTAAACCTTGTTGTTACTGCACTAAATACGCAAAACTTATCAATTGCAACAATAATACCAAATCAAATGCAAATGGACAGGTGAAAACAATAAATACTAAATTATAAATAAGCGCGAATCAAAACTAATGTGAATCTGTCATCCAAATAATACTATCTAAACGAATTACGAAGTCCAGTATCATTCCATCTCGTTCTGGCGTACGCATTTCATATCTCTGTCCTCATCATAAGCCGGAGACATTCGGCTTCCTAACGTCCTTAATTTAGCGGTGTTATGTAGCCTCAAGCATACGATCGCTACAAGAGGAACTATGAATTAAATACTACCGGATTCCTGATTTGCCTCACGGCTTACAAACCTATCCTGTTTTGTTTGCGTGAGTTGAAATTGCACGGAAAAAAATTGTAGGTGTTTATTTATTTCTTTGATTTTTATTTTCTTATGTAAATGTTTATTATTTCTTTGATTGTTAGTTTTAGTTTGAGTGTTTTTGTTTGATTGTTATTTTCACAAGCAATGTAACTTCGTAAATAATTAATTTGTTTAAATGATAAATTAAAATCATTGATACTAGTATTTGCTATATTTCGAAAGTGAAGCCGATAGGAATCGGCATGTTAGGTACCTTCGGGCCTGTTATCTACTCAAAGATTCAGCCGCGGTGTCCTAATTAATTTCAACTTAATATTAATACATTAATTCGTCTCCTCTGAGAAGGGTCAGACAAAAAGTAATCTGAAATGGGTTTCGTTTGTATTAATTTGAGATTTAGAACCATGCAATAAATAACAATGTTATACGCGTTAATACCTCAACTGTTTTTATCTAAATTTAATATTTCAGTTCTTGATTTGTCACGCCTTTTCCCGATAGACTTTTCGCACAATCTATGTTTAATATTACAATCCCGAGTAGGGTTGCGTAATTGATTATAGATTTATAGCCCACTGCTTGTTGCCAGCGGCTCCAACATAAAATCCTATGTGTTAATCCAGGTTATGAACAATCTGTGAACCAAATTTCATCCAAATCCATTCAGCCGTTTAGCCGTGAAAGAGCTATAAACACACATACATTCATCCATCCTCACAAACATTCACAGTTATAATTTTAGTAAGATTCCCTTCCTTAGAGAGAGCCTGTGTTACAATCGTTGAAATATTGGTTACAGATTGATTAATTATTTTAGATTGATCAATCATGCTATATTATTATTACCTGACTTGAAAACTCAAGCCACTGGAGTAATAGCTAAATGTAGAGAATCTACTTATCTATCTATTGAACCGTCTTCAGTCGAATAAAGAGTTGGGAACAATTCTATCGATATTATTTCTGAAAATGGTTATCCGAAAGATCCCTCTGTTCCCGACATTTCTTTACTTGCCTGAGGGTTGATCATAAAGCATAATATAGACCAGTAACTGTAACCCTTTCAAGCAAAAAAATCTATGACATATCGACGCGACGCGCGTTAGGGTCTGAGAAAAATAAAAGTAACTCAATTTTGGGAGAAATGCGTCGGGTTCCGTTACCAATTTAATTGAGCAAGTGTATGTAGTTTATTGTATTATTTTTCTTTCACTCATATTGTCCTTTTATCTAGTCAAATTGCTCTTTGTATAATTTATTTTGTAACTAGCAGTGGCCAACGGCTTCGCCTGTTTGTTTCGTCTTCTTCTCGGCCTGCGGTGACCCCACTTGGCTGCTTCAGGGCTTCATTCTTGCGAGATTCGGGCCTACATGGAATGCCCAGTATCACTTTACTCTCGCAGCCGTATAATATTTTATTGTCAACTCATGTTATCCCACTGGGTAAAGGCCTTGCACTGTTACTCCCAGCTGCCCGACACCGCAGCCCAGTCCTTCTTAAAGCACTCCAACTCGTCTCCCCATCTTCGCTTGGGTCTGCCACGTCGTCAAGGTTTCTACTTTCCACCATGTTAATTTTGCGCGGCGAGTATTTGATATTCGACATATGAGTACGTGGCCGACCCAGTCCCATTTTAGCTTGGCACCTTTCTCGGGTACGTTCATATCTGACGGAACATCCGTCGAGCGGATCATCGAATGTTCTTTGACGCACAAACGGGTCATCCGTTGAGTGTGAACGGTCAATTGTTTTTTATACATTTGTCTGCTCCTGGCGTTCCGCGAACGATAATACGCGACGGATGTTCCGTCAGATATGAACCCACCCTTACTTTGAAGTTCGGAAACGCTGTATTGAAAATATCTCACGTATATTAAATTCCCAAACAGTATTTGTATCGTTTGACATTTATCCGCGCCTGCTAGTGAATCGTGAGCTATTGTATTGCGTACTAGTCGGCACAATAGACAGGCTCTGTTCCAGATGAGCTATTTGCGGTTGAAGAGCATGGCTACCAGCCGGCTTGCGTTTTAGTGCAACACTTTTGGACAAAAGCGTACTGGATTTTGTGTCTGTTTTAGTACATTACGGCAGTTTCCATCAAAATTGTTCGTTCAGGGGAGGGTTGGGTTCCGACTCGACATGTAGAATAATTTTCCTGACAAAATCCAGCAAGCTGCCTCCCCTTTAAGTTTGTACACAAAACTGGATACATTGTAGAGGGTACAGACAGAGACACGTGAGTGACGCAAATGTATATTATTTAAAAATTATACTCCACATAATTATGGCACCTACGGAGCGTACTAGTGGTGGTACGTTTCTTTTTTTAGTTGGTGTTGTTATTTTTATTTTTCTCTCTCCAACAATTTTGTATGAGAGTGAATTGAATTTGAATGTGAAACTTGAACGAAAATCACTACGAGAACAGTATCACAAAGAAGATATTTGTGCCGCCATGTAACGTTCAAAATGTACTAGGCAGGTGCCATATCAACGGGTGCCCAACGTGGAATACCTCTGAAGAACAAACATTCATAATTTCGAAATCAGAATGAGTTATTCAAATTCACTACCTCTATGGTTCTGCGTAATATTGTTCTAACAAAACACACCATTCATCGCTCCATTTGTACACAAACTATAAATCAATACAGCAAGCAATGCATCAAGTGACGATGTAGTAAGGCCAATATCACTCATTGTGCGAAGCCATTATGTTTCGCCCGCGATTGGAAGCTTGCCCGCAATCCCTTCTGATTTGGCGCCAAACACCGTTCTATGCGGTTGGAATATTTATTTGATGGTCTGTGAATTATTTTAATGTGTGAGATTGTGTCTATTTCTTGAATCTGTTGTTTTGTATTACGGGATTGATGAATAACATTGTTGCATGAGGCCTATACTATTTGAATATTTAGGTAGGTACAGTTGTACTTTATGCTACGATGCTACCAAAATTTTGTACGCGAACATTTTGTGCAGAACTTCAGCAGTGTGCGTAATAAACTAGTACTGTGGCTGTGCGAAAAGCAAGTGCAGTTTTCACTTGTTTCTTACGTCACGAGCCGACTCTCGAAAGATGCGTTATATCTTAGTAAATATGCATTAATTCAACAAAAGAAACATTACCTAACTACTATTTTTCAAAACTGTTACTGATGCTGTCAAAATACCTATTACTAGACGTACGAGACGCATTAATCTGTAGAGGGTCACATGTAGTCGTGTGGGCCGCAGTATGGATTGACTGACAAGTTCAGTAAACCACATGATCGAACCAAAGTGACTTACCCTGTTGGTGGTTGGATCTTATTTGTGTGGCAGGAATTTAACGCCCCTACCGGTACTCACAATAGCGTAATAATTCCTTTTTAATAACCTTACAATAACCGGTCCTATAATTATTATTATGGCACGCCACAGCGTGTCGAGGGTTTGATTCCCGCACGTAACAAATATTTGTCTGACATACAAGTAGTTGTTCCGGGTCTGGGTGTTTGTGTATGTGAGTTTATATGTTTGTAAACGCACCCACAACACAGGAGAAAATCCTAGTGTGGCAAAACGTTTTACAAAAAGAGAAAAGAAAAACAAAAAAATAACTTTTCCTTAGCTTTCCATGGTGGCATAAAAGCGGTGAAAATCTAGTTTTATTTTCCCAAATGAACAAGGAAACGTTGATTATAACAACCTACTCAGATATTCATGTAGATAAAGGTTCTGCGAAAAACAAATATTATATTAGGCCTCCTTAGACAAATCCGATCCTTTTATTTTTCGCGAAAACAATTTGGAGTTGTACGTTGACTTGAATTTGGAATGAGGAAGTCTTTAACTTTGGTTGGATCTTGTTTCTTTATTTTATTTTTTATGAGACTTTGTAAACATGTGTGTTTAAATCATTGAAGCATATAAATAATTTTATTTTATATCTAACGAATTATCAAGACGTATTCGACATTCTAACACCACATACGGCACCAATCGATATTTTCTGAGGTGCCATTAACGGAATATTTACTATGATTGTTATTTTGGTGCCTGCAGCCTGTGTGTGCACGTTCATTTTTAACCGACTTCAAAAAGGAGGAGGTTATCAATTCGACTGTATTTTTTTTTTTTTTTTTATGTTTGTTACCTCATAATTTGCGACTGGGTGAACCGATTTTCATGATTATTTTTTTATTTGAAAGCTGGTGCTTCCCGTGTGGTCCCATTGTCACCATTTCAATATCTGATGATGGGATCCTGGAGAAATCGAGGGCAACCCTCAAATTTTATAGGCCCACACATCGTTTTTCGCAAATATTATGAAGTAATTTAAGTACTTGCGTATAGTAATCATCATCTCATGTAGCTGAGCTGATGATGGAAGGTTCAACAACTCCTTAACAGTAAGGAGTAGGCGTCGACTGATTTAGTCAATTATTTTTTTTCATTAAGTATTTCAAAGCACTACAATTTAATAAAGGTCTGGAGTATATCTGATGATGGAGCCGAGAGACAGTCGAGGGAACTCCTCAACGATTCACAGCAGCTACCTTGTGTTTGAGCTTGATTAATTTGTATTGATAAGAACTTTACACCTAGATGAGTTGTAACTGTTATTAGGGGTCTGATGACGAAGACGAAGGACAGTTCAGGGAACTCCTCAACGGTTTATAGTAGCTACCTTGTGTTTGGACTTAATTCATCTATATTAATGAGAACTTTACACCTAGATGGGTTGTAACTGTCATTAGGGTTATGATGATGAAGAGGAAGAACAGTTCAGTGAACTCCTCAACGGTTTACAGCAGCTATCTTGTATTTGGACTTAATTCATTTATACTAATGACCCATATGGGTTATTGTTCGATGCAGTATACCTGCCATTTGGTCCCAAAAAAAAACATTAATTTTGGTGTTCTTGCTTATTGTGTACATGGGCGATGTTATAACCAGTGCTAAGGATAATAAAATTCTAGTGCATAAGTAAGAAAATTATGACAAGAATTTCGGTTGAATATTTAAACTAAAAAGGGTAAAATAAAAAAGTTTTTTTTAAAAAAATGTAACCGACTTCTAAAAAAACAACCACTAAAAAGGGTAAAATAACCTACCAAAAAACTTTTTTTTCGGAAGTCGGTGGCAAAAAAATCAATGAAATAAAAAAGCAAAGCCACCGACTTCCGAAAAAAAAGATTTTTGGTAGGTTATTTTACCCTTTTTAGTGGTTGTTTTTTTAGAAGTCGGTTACATTTTTTTAAAAAAACTTTTTTTTAGGACGACAATAAGGCCGAAGGTATATTGCATTATAGTTCTGTTCCGGAATGAGTTCTTACGGCATAAGACTAAGTTATAGATATTGTTCAAATCTGTAACAAGCCGAAGTGGCAGTGGCCTGGTCATGTCTGCCGCAGAACCGGCGAAAGGTGGAGTAGGAAGGTTCCGAATGGAGGCCGCGTGTAGGTAAGCGTAGGGTGGGACGCCCCCCGGCAAGATGGACCGATGATCTGAAGAAGGTGGCAGGCAGTGGCTCGATGAAACAAGCTGGAGATCGTGCGCTGTGGCGCTCCCTGCCACGAGTTCGGCTGGCAGATCTCCATCTGCAGATCAGGATCAAGATGTCAGGGCATTCTGCCGTGGTCGCCGAACCTGCCGTGGTTGCGAAACTGTCTAAGTTGGAACCTACGGCCCTGGAACGCAAATGGCAACCGAAGAACAAGGAAGAAACAGGTTAGACTTTTTGATAGTAAGAGTCTGACACTCCACTCAAGGTGGAGGTGCTCATTTGATGTTTTTTTTTCTTTCCTGTACTAGGCTATCTCACTGCTGCGCAAAAGCCCTCATTCCTTCCAGGAACATACATGATTTTACCACCGAAAAATGTGTCCAGTAAATACTTAAATCGTGTTTTAATAAAAAAGCCTCTAACAGATAATAACATACTACTTATTCATTTAAGGTCCAGTGCACACCGACACCCTTCACAGTTTTCCTTAAGAAAAAACTTTTCTCCACGCAAACGGAGATCCGATTTCAGCCTCATAAATTATTATAGCAGGCGTTCCCTTTCCTCGTTGTGTAGAAATTATATTAATTATGTAGATAGATGATCGAACCCTTCCTTTACCGATTACTAGCGAACCGAAACGATTGATAGAACCGAACGACTTTTACCACGCGCGATTTTCCGGAACCTGAGGCCTTACCACGAGTTCTTAACGCGATCCAGTTTAGGCTGTGGGAAAGAGACAGAGCTATACAAGTCGTCTAGCGCCATCTCTTTCCCACAGCCTAAACTGGATCGCGTTAAGAGTTCATGGTAGGCCACCTGAACTTAAGAGCAATTTTTATTCGCAGTGTGTGTTGCTTCATACAATTCCCTATTTCATGGTTAGAATTAGGATACTAATACAGCTATTCAGTTGGATGGTCTAATCGACCCCTGAAATATGACCACGCATTTGTGATTTATGCTGTATAGTATACAATGTATGTCATTTCATCATCATCCTAGTCTTCCCAACTATATTGGGGTCGGCCTCTAGTCGAACCAGATGTAGCTGAATATTTTACATGGAGCGACTCTCTATCGGACCTCCTCAACCCAGTAACTGTGTAATACGATAATCCATGGTAAGACTGGTTGTCAGACTTTTAGAGGTGCTGACTATAACGACTGTCAAAGATCTACAAATGACAGCGGAGGGAACTCGCTATGACAGATGGTTACCCGTCCACAGACCAACCTAACGGACGAACCTCATGCATGTATATCATTTGAGATCGTGTATCTATCATGAATACTCTACTACGTGACAGACACGTTCTCAAAGCTTTGACGTGGTTTGGGCCCTAATACAATCAAAAGGGGATGCTAAAATGATTTAGACGTTAACTGTACAGTGCTAGACCAGCATTTTAATATTTATTGTTGTGGCTTAGTTGTACCTACTACTTATTGAAATTTGAAACAAAAGGGTATTTTAAAGAAGTGCTGATTATTTTTCTTTTTTTTTTCTATGTCAGTAAAAGAACACATGTACACTAATCAAATCAGTTAGTTTAGGTGCAGTCGGGGTACAAGTGTCACGTTGAGACGTGACTCATGTTACCCCGAATGCGTCTGCTAATGTTTGTTTTTTTTTATTCGCGTCTTGTATAAGCTGCATCAGATTTATTGTAATTTCTATTATATCACGTTCACCATCTGAGTCGACCGCATGTTTCTTTTTTAGGGTTCCGTACGTCCGAATACAAAAACGGAACCCTTATAGGATCACTCGTGTGTCCGTCTGTCTGTCGCTTACAGTCAATTATCTCCGAATCTACTAGACCGATTGAGTTGAAATTTGGTACACATATCAATTCCTGTGACCCAAGCACAGAGGTGTGACGTGAATAGATGAAATCTGTATGTGGGAGGTAATTTTTGGGGGGGAAGGGGAAAATTAAAAACAAATAATTGAAAACTGCATCGTGTGACATATCAAATAAAAGGCCTTGTTGAGAAGATCTTAAATGTATTTTTTTTTGTAATTTTAAATAAATAGTTTCCAAGTTATTCAAGAAAATAGACGAAATTTCACCATTCCCCCCCTTATCTCCGAAACTACTGAACCTAAAATTTTACCTCTTCACGCGAGTCCAACTCGCACTTGGCCAGTTTTTTACTAAATATATTCGACTCGACACATATATATATATTTTTTTTTAAATTACGATTACCATACTAGGAATTTCTTCTGTGTCGTGGATGCGTTTACAAACGTAGAAACTCACATGCACAAGTTACCAGACCCGGAACAACTACTTGTAGATCATACAAATATTTGTTTCGTTCGGAGATCAAACCTGCGACACGCTGCGCAGCGGTCGAACACTCAGCCACAGCGCCAATCGTGTCGCCAATTCCTATCTATTTCCTATCCTCAATCGTTATATTTATTATAATGTATAATTGTATATTTACATAACATTACAGTTAAGTATATACATGGCCTCATAACTTTGCTGTGGTTTGGGCACTGATGTAATTAGAGGGGTCGTAAAGTGAATGAGGCGAGTGTGGTGTGGTGTGAGTGGTTAATTTCATGAATTTTATTTTTGGTTTTGTTTATGTTTTCACTTTAATTTGACTTCACTTTATTTTTTATTTTAATGCAATCGTACAGCCCGCGTTTTTGATAATTATGTCACAGGAACGTCGTAATGGGATAAAAGTATATTAGGTGTTAATTCGTCTTGCAAACTATCTGTATACCAAACATACAAATTCTTTCAGTAGTTTTTCTGTGAAATAAGAGTAACAAAGTAACATTCATCCATTCATCTTCTCAAACTTTCGCATTATAAATATGTACATGTAAGTTATGAAGTAAGATTACCAACCGATAGTATAGTAATAAAAATACCACTTCATAACTAGTCATTTAATGAAAATCTTCTCATAATAACAAATAAAAACGAGGTATTCCATATTGGGCACCTGCTGAAATGGCACCTGAGCTCTTCCACATACGGCACTTATCAAATTTTTTTGCAGGCGTCGTAAGTGGAATAATTTGTGATCTAGCATTTTATTATTCCACACATCACCTACGGATTAATAGGTACTAACCGGCCAATTCCGAGAGCAAAAAAAAACGTTTGTTGTATGGAAACCCCTTTAAAAAATTCTACTGTCTAACTATCATGGTTCATGATATATAACCTGGTGACAGAGGACAGACAGACAGACGGACAGTGAAGTCTTAGTAATAGAGTCCCGTTTTACTCTTTGGGTACGGAATCCCGAAAAACAAAAAAAAAAAAACTTGAGAAGGTATCAAGGGACACCCGGTTGGAATGAAGTTACTGTATACACTCAACAAAAATAATCGTCGCGACACCACACTGTTCAATGCGAAATAGAAAGACGAAACGAAAATATCTGGCAACAAGCCAGATATTTTTAAGATTTTTCTTTTTCTTTTTTCTCTAAGAGAGATCTATCTTTTGATTTTTTCTATAAGAGAGAGAGAGAGAGAGAGAGAGAGAGAGAGAGAGAGAGAGAGAGAGAGAGAGAGAGACAGACAGAGAAACATGCGCACGCCGCACGGCTTACAATAGCTTACTGTAGCCTAGTATTATATTGTCTTTGCTGTAGCAAAAAGTGTCGTTACAACTTTTCGTCTTATTTTTTTTCCGTCTAGCCCCCTTTCGCAACGCGCGATAAGGAACTTCGTTCCAAAAATAAAAACAAAAGCTATAACCTTGTGGTCTTCAAGTCAAGAGTGAACAGGTTACTTCTAGTCAAGCGTGGTTCACCGTCGACCACATCTTCACTTACCATCAGACAAGATAGTGGACAAACGTGAAATAAATAAAAAAACAACTCAAACATATGAAAGACCGATTGCAGTAACACTTAATCCTGAAATAAATGATTATTCAGGAACTCTCGGTTCGATAAAGAACTAAATAAAACGTATCAATCAAAAGTTGTAACTTTTTCAATCAATCATATCTATTGGAAAGCACTCACACCCAGCCTCTTTATTGAGTACCTACAATGTGTTCCAGAAAAGTGTTGCCATTTTAAGGGTATTTTTTGGACGCCGTGTGGGAAATCAAAACAAGTTTTACAATTCTTTTTTATCACTTGTTAACTGTCTTGTTAATTTTAATGACAATCTTTTTGAAAAAAAATAAAGCCGACATCTAAAAAAAAAAAAACAAAAAATTTAAAATAACTTTTGAACGAAAAGTTTTTTTAGAAGTCGGTGCGGAAAACTTTTTTAAAAGCCTATTTTTCATGTAAATTACTCGCTATTTCCAAACGTTAATTCAAGATATTAATTGTTAGTTACGCCGCGAAACTCTCACATTGTACCTATACTGTAATTATTTTCAAAAGTGTACGTAGAATGTATTTCAAAGGGTTCCTATACAAAGTTTTCTCATTCATAACGCTTTGTAAGCTGTAACTGAAATACAGTTAAATAATCGCCACATGTAATGAATAAACTTGAGTGGTCGAGGAATGAGTCTACTTTGTGTTGCTTTTATTTTATGTTCTGAATAATGTTAGTTTATTTAGAACTGAACGTTTTAGTGAAATATGAATAAAGAATTACTATAATACCTAGCTTTGTCCGCGTCGTAGTACCTCCATGGCCTCCAGAACATAACCTGCCTTACTACATAAAGATAAACGTCTGTTGAACGTTTGTCTAAAAAAAGTGTAACTGCAAAACGACCCTTATTTCAACGTGAAATGTCGTTTTAACGTTGACAGTTTTTAGACAAGTATTTAACAGACGTCTTAACTTTTTTGTGGTAAGACGGAACAAGTTAGTATGTTTGTTTTCCGATTAGACAGATAGGAATAGACAGAACTATTTAAAAAAAATCCTTATACAAAACATATTTGCATTTTATTGTACATAAAATGGCCGCCATTGGCAAGGTATCGGGTAAAGATTTTTTAAAGCAGATTTTAGATAAAAATGAGTATTTAATATCTCCTTAAAGTATCAGTAATCGGAAACCAAACACCAGGCCAGGGAGACTATTGTTATGACGGGCCGGGCCTTAGAGGGCCAAAGCCTGTCGGGGTGTCGGGACAGACTTATCAGGTAACCGTGGCCCCAGAACGTAAAGGGCTATTGAAGGACACCGTGGATTTCAATCAGTACAAGTCTGACAGGTCCTCCCATCCTGCTCTGGGTGGGAGGACTTATTTGATGATTTTACCACGTGTAAAAAAGGGAGGCTGTTGTGGGCGGTAAACTTACGACGCTCCAACGCTACATGTTTGCTTTGACCTTTCTCTACGGTTGACATCAAATCAACTGACCTTTTCATTTGACTTTTGCGGCTCCAAATCTAAGTCCGTGTCATTTTTACTCAGCTGCATTTAAAAGTTTACCCACGTGCCTAGCTCTTAGGGCTCCCACACATAAACACGTTACGACGTCGCGTCGTAGAAATCTACGATGAGCATCGTTACAGTGGGGTGGTGTTTTAGTTCATTCCGAAAAATGGACCGCTCTAGATGCATTCTGTTCCATAGTACGGGACGCTGCTCGACTAGCGTAATTAAATGACCGACTTCAATACCATCCGTCATCTTTGAATTTCGAAAAACAACTGCGCAGGATTGCATCGTAAGTCACAACGTCGTATCGTACGTATTTCCACGACGCGACGTCGTATAGTAGATTTCCACGACGCGACGTCGTATCGTGTTTATGTAAGGGAGCCCTTAGGCCAACTATGTATGTTGATGTTGGCTTCCAATATAACAAGGATGCAACTGGATATTAGTATTTTACATCGAGAGCCCATATCTGGACCCCACAACCCTGTTAATATTGGATAATACTATAACGATAACCATGCATTATGATGGTGACACTGGTTGTTATTATACGGCCGCTAGAGTCAAGCGAAGAGCGGGGCTGGACGTGCTTGTTTCTTTAGCAGCTTAAACGTTTCGCTGAACGTTACGCTTGCACGCCACGCTCCGCTAAACGCTCCACTAAACGCTCCCTCCTCTCTAAACGCTCCAATAGACGCTTCGCTGGACGCTTCGCTGGACGCTTTGCTGGACGCTTCGCTGGACGCTTCGCTGGACGCTTCGCTGGACGCTTCGCTGGACGCTTCGCTGGACGCTTCGCTGGACGCTTCGCTGGACGCTTCGCTGGACGCTTCGCTGGACGCTTCGCAGGACGCTTCGCTGGACGCTTCGCTGGACGCTTCGCTGGACGCCGCTCTATTAGACGTTCCACTAGACGACCTCTAGACGCCCCGCTGGACGCTTTGCGACCCTAGTACACATAGAATTCCGTGCCACTGATTATCGGAAACGACTGTTGAAGGTCTACAAATGGCAACCAGAACCAGCGGCTTAACTTATGCTATTACAACATAAACGAAACTTATGTTGTTTTTGGTCACCTATCTGCAGACCGACCTTAGCAAGTGCAGCTTAACCTTGAAGCTGTTATTATTTAGCCACGAGTTCTTGTTTTAATTGACTAGTACCAGTTGTAAGCCTTTAGAAAGTCTAACTTTTCATATTTCAGCAATATTGCGAGAGAAATTCCTTTTGATGCCAGCGATATTTTTAGATTTCTCATGAAACTTAATAGAATGCATACAAACGATTGAAACGCGAGAAGTCGAGATGAAAAAAAACTTTTCAGAGAACATATATTCGTACTAAACCCAATTTGTGGAGTTTCAATGTCTATGAACCGACTGACTGGCGAGGATACATTGAAGTTGCTAGTTAGAAATTGAGTGAATACATCCGAAGTTTTTGTAAACATTTGATTTTCTGCTATCTTTATCCCGATTTATCTAGGAGTTGGTCTTAGGAGTTGTAGGTGGTGCTTTCAAACCCTAGCAGGCACATTTTTTTTGTGTAATTTATGTCATCACCACTGCTCTCAAAATGGTGGAGGAAATCATCATAAGGAAACTGGCATATTTATGAAACGAAAATTCGAAAATACGTGACATCTAACAATCCGCACTGCAGCCAGCGTTAGAGGGAGTGCCTCTAATAGAGAGGAGGCCTGAGTCCCAGCAGTGAGAGCATTATAAGCTGGTTATGCTTTATCCTAATTTATTTACAAAGATGCTACTTCCCAATTTCTCGTCATCTCATCAGGTAACTCCTTTCCAAGACCGTTATTAAGTATTTTTTATGCATCTTTATTGGCTGGCTTATAAACTATACTGCTTTTCAGATGTCTTTTAAGTTCGAAGGCTGCAGTTGCCTTTTCTACGCCGACAGACATAAGAACGTCTCACGTGCATTTGGGGTAACAAGTGTCACGTGTCGCAAACGCGTGACCATAAAAATCTGCTTCAAAGTAAACGTCTTACTGATTACCTTAGTATTTTCAAACCAAAATTTTCAGCACTACAGAAAATCCTTAGCACTAACCTGTAGCATGTAACTTCCTCAACGGGTCCACAATCGCGAAGTACCGATCAGCTGACAGTGCCGTAAGCGTGAACACCGACACGCCTATACTGACGTCTTTCGCAGCTTCGGAGACCCGGCACACTGTGGCACCCCATGGCCACGACTCCACCGTGTACACAATGGACGTGAATGGCACGCATGTGATGATTACTAGGAGATCAGCAAGTGCGAGTGAGAGGATGTACCTGAAAGAGATGTAATATTATTGTTGGCTTGTGTCACCAGTCTGTTGGCAATGGTCTCTCTAAAGAACTTCCAATCGAAAGTCATGAGGAGGCATAGGTGGACGGAAAGGAAATTTCCTTGATACTGAGGAAGTAGACCATAGATCATGTATGTATTAGAGATTCTTTTTTGTGAAAACTGATTTAATTGTGTGTACACCGAACATGTTGTGACAAAAATCGTCTTTGAAGTTATGCAAGCCTAGTACTTTTTGTTGGCTATTCAATAAAGAGTTGTCTTCTTTAATTGATTAGGTACATATTCTTGTTTTCTATGATATTTATTTATGTGGATAGCTTAGAGACAAAGTTGAAATATCTAAGGTGCTTACTCGTAGTTTCACTGGCAAGTAGGTAAGTCTTATCGAACTATAACAGAAATTCTAAATAATACAGTGGTTCTATGAACTGTCAAAGGCACTTCTTCAGTTCCTAAAAACTATTTGTGGCTCAAGCTTAAGCTGTTCAAAAGGCGACTCTGATAATTTCAATACTTACTATTTTTTACTATACGTTATATCGCGCTTGTTAACCTCAAAACGGTTACATAGAGGTAAACATCTGACCTGCTAATATTATAAATATTTTTGACCACGTTATGTTAAGTACTCTGTATCAGAAAAAAAAAAATCTATTTTTTTTACTGAGCACAAATTCAGACTCCTTAATAGGCGTCAATACGAGCGAGCAGCCTCGCGAGGCTGCTTGCTCTATGTGGACGTGCCTGATTGTTTCTCGACCGAGGCATGAAACAATATACGCGAGCAAAAAAAAAAGCCGACACTGGATGGCTCGGGCGCTCGGTCGTTCGCACGCGGCAGCGCGCGCGCTTGTCTCGGCCGAGACACGTCCACACCAACCGAGCTGCTTCGCGCGGCAAATTCCTTGCGAGGCTCTGTGTGGACGTACCTATTGGATACTGAGTTTTTCTTGGTGGATAAACTCAATAACACTCATTGAAAAGTTACCTCAAACTCAGCAGGAAACCATGTAAACTCAAGTTTCTGGTGGTCTATCAGTCTACTAGACCAACAATGCAGTATTGTGTTATTATTATCTGACTTTAAAAAAAGGAGCTGTCTTTGCCTCTTTGGTTTAAAAGCATTAAGTGGGTCAGGAATTCCCAAGGCCCGGTAATTTTCTCACTGCCTCGTGTGAAAATTACCAGGCCATGACAGAACAATGTTTGGGAAAAACTGATCTACTGTTAAAGTATTGCTTCAGCAATATGTTGGAATGTTCTACTTTACGACTTTTATAGCAATGCATTTTATGATGTTGCCAAAGTGGCCTATTAAGACCCGTTGCGTCGTATGTATCACGTGGCACAATAAAAATGCACTTCAGTATTCTATCAGTGTTTCAGAGCGAAGGTCAAATGCAAAACATCCCAGCTCTATTGATGTCAAGTATCTCATTTCGCGCCGAGTTGCTGTTTGACCTCTGAGCTCTGTAGTGAACTCGACCACGGAGAACGAATGAATGAATTGAAAAGAACCGACCGAATGTACTATGTTAGGTCGTGGGACTGTTTGGTTTCTGGACTGTCTAAACAGGTAACTGAGACAATGGAACGTAAAGGGATATTTTTTCTTTTTTTAAGCGTTACCGTTAGTAGTCAAAAGTTCACTAGAAAAAAAAGTCTCACACAGTTTCTTTTCTTTTTAAAAAACGTTGCCCCACACTAGGAATTTCTGAACCAGGAGAAATTCTTAAGGGGGGCAATGTTAAAAAAAATATATGATTGGATAAATATAAAAAAGAATCAAGTTCACTTACGTGTTAGGCACATTTCTCATAGCTTTGTGCCGCACAAACACGGCGACCAGTGTTCCATTCCCTACCACCCCTATGACGAATATAAGGGCGAAGATCAACGGTACAATGTAAGTCTCCGGTCTCTCGTAATACGGCTGATAACTCTCCGAATGATTCATCAGCAAATCGTCGTAAGTCGCGTTGAAATCTTCCATCGTGCATATTATCTGGAACAAATGAAAAAGGACTTTAGAAATGTGAAATTATGGAATCATTTTGCATAACAGAAACGTTGAGTAATCCCCGAATGACGGTAAATAAAACAAACGAAGTGATAAAGCAGCGTTTACCTAGGTTGGTCCGTGGATGGCTGAACAACCATTACATAACTGTATGAATATTAAAATGAATATTTTTTGTCCTATTGCGGATTCACCCAAAACAATAATGTACCTAATTGTTTAAATAGACAACTAGATTTGATATTAAGTTCGGGTCCTGGCGAGGTGTCAGTGGTGATGGCGGATGGGTCGCTCGTGCCCGTGGACGCGCATCACCCGCCGCTCGCGGCGAGCGTGCGGCTCGCGGGCGCAAGCACCCCGCTTCCCGCGCCCTCCCCCGCCGGTGCCATGGGCACTCGCGCTGCAACTCGACCGCGTTGGAACTTTTATAAAGCGAATTATGAATTACTCTATTCTAAGTTAGCATCTATTGATTGGTCGAATATGTTTGAGCAGAGCGAGGTGGAAGATATATTAAATATTTTTTATGACAAATTAAATAATATATTAGATGAAAGTGTTCCTAGGAAAACATTTACTGTCAAAAAGCGATATATTTACCCCAAATGGTACACGAGCGATATAGTAAAAGACTTAAAAATTAAAGCAAGACTGCATAAAAAATATAAAACCACGAAAATAAATAGTGATTACGTAGAATATTCGAAAAAAAGAGCACATATTAAAAAATCAATAGAAATTGCACACAAACAACATCAAAATAAGATTCAATGTCAATTTGCGAAAGACCCTAAGTCATTTTGGCAATACGTACGGTCGCAGAAAAGTTCAACAAGTAGACAGAGCATTATAAAGGACGGTCAGTATCTGTCGGACGAGGAGTGTGCTGAGCAGTTTGCGACTTATTTTGCGTCGGTGTATAGTAAGACGCCGCCACGACTAGACCCGGAAGCGGCTGCGGTGGAAGCGGGAAATAGTGGTAGTGCAGGCGTGCAAATTAATAATCTTAGTCTTAAAGACGTTAGAAGCGCACTCGACCGCCTCAAGCCTAAGCGTTCTGCGGGTCCGGATGGCATACCAGCTTTTCTTTTTAAAGACTGTGGTAGGGTACTCGCGGAACCGTTACTTTATATATTTAACGTCTGTCTTAATTCTGCGGAGTTCCCAGCTCGGTGGAAAACTACGCGAGTCATTCCAGTGCCCAAAGGCAAGGCGGGAGCTGACATCAGTGGGTATAGGCCGGTAGCGGTGTTGTCGACTCCTGCAAAGGTGTTCGAGTCTGCCATTCAGCGCTGTATGCAAGGGCAAGTGCGCGGTCAGTTATCGGATGCGCAGCACGGATTCCGGCCGGGGCGCAGCACTGCTACCAATCTCCTTGATTTCATGGGACAAGTGGTGCCCGCAGTAGATGCTGGGGTGCAGGTGGATGCAGCTTATTTTGACTTCAGAAAAGCCTTTGACACCGTCGACAATGACATCTTGCTGCGGAAGCTAGCAGAGGTCGGATGTACCCCACATCTATTGCAGTTTTTCGCCAGTTACATGCAAGGCAGACAGCAATATGTAGACTGCAACGGATGTGAATCTGACTTGTACTACACTCGGTCTGGTGTAAGTCAGGGCAGCAATTTGGGGCCTCTAGAATTTATAATAATGATAAACAATTTACCGGAAGTCGTAAGACATGGCTCTTGTTCATTATTTGCAGATGACCTCAAGTTGCTGCTTGAGATTAGGTCCGAATCCGACTGCAGGCGCCTACAGGAAGATATAGATCGAATTGTACAATGGAGTCATGAAAACAAACTGTACTTCAACGTGTCCAAGTGTTCGTTGATGAGCTTCACCCGTTCTCGTACACCTCTGCTCTATGAGTACGTGGTGGACGCGGCACCAATGCAACGAGTCACGGAGGTGCGAGACTTGGGTGTTTCCATGACTCCCGATCTATCATTCCGTGAACATGTAACCAAGGTCTGTAAGAAGGCGTACAGAAACTTAGGATTTGTTCTGAGACAGACTCACAACTTCACAAACATCACAGCAGTAAGGGTCCTGTATGACGCACTAGTCAGGAGTCATCTGGAACATAGTGCGGTCATATGGGATCCACATGAAGCTAAGTACTCGGTGATGTTGGAGCGCGTTCAGAACAAATTCACGCGCCATTTGTACAAGAAATTATATGGGGTATATCCTTTTTACCCACTGATGTATCCCACTTTGTTTGTCCTGGGCATGGTTGGCTATAACCAACTGCATGTCCGACGGGAGTTTACGCTGGTCGCCTACTTGGTGAAGGTGCTTCGTGGAGTGGAGAGTAACTCGGGCGTATTGCAGCGCTTGAGTCTGTGTGTGCCGGACCGCTACGTGTGGAGACGGCGCAGCCCGCCACTGCTACTGGTACCTACAGCCAGAACTAACTTGCTTGCCAAGGCACCTCTTACCAGAGCTATTCGTACTATCAACAGCCTTCAAACACAGATCGATGTGTTTACGTGTTCTTTGGGTGAATTCGCAAGGCTATTATTATTTATGTTATGCTACAAGCAAAATAATTTGTAAATAATTTGAAATTTGTTTGTATTTTATTTAATGTAGTATTAGTGTGTTATTTAATTGTTTAATAATTTTATTGTGTTCTAATTTGCTTATTGTATTTTTTATAGTTTATGTTAGTCTAAGTTTAGTTTAAGGTCTTATCTGTCGCATTAGGGTAAACCCTGTAACGATTGAATAAGTTTTGATAAATAAATAAATAAATAAAAAAAAAATAACGAGTCTTCTGCGTGACTCGGTTGGTTTCAGATGTCTTTTTTTTTAGCGTGGTAAAATCATCAAATTAGTCCTCCCACCTACGACAGGGCGGGAAGGACTGTCAGACTTGTACAGTCAGCATCAAAAGTCGATGACCACATTCAGATTTTCAAAATCACTGTACATTATAATCACCCATAAATCGCTCAACAAGATAGGCGCCAGTATTGAATGAACATCATTAAAGTTCAAAATTAACTGAACACAACTCTTCAAAGGTCACTGAACACCATTTTGTCAAAAATTGCTGATTGTTGTATTATCCGAAAACATCTTTACATTCAGTTCTAAAAAAGTCACTGAACAATATAAAATGCTTGTTTTAGTTACCTACTGCAAAACTTCCAAAAATAACTGAACATCATAAGTAACAAAAGTTACTATACTATCTTCAGAGTTATACTGGGTGTAAGGGACAGCCCTCCGCAAACTTTCAGGGCTTGCTCAGTAGACGAAACTGAACAATCTTCCACAATTTTTTTTTTTCAAGAAATGAAAAAAAAATCAGCCTTACCATAGAAAATTATAAACTTGATCGGACAGTTTGTATGGAGAGGCTGATTTTTTTATTAAGTACATATTTTTAAATCTAAGGTAACAATATGTATACCAATTTTTAAAGTTACACAAATTCCGCTGTCTTTGGGAAACATAGTTATGTGTGGGTATTTGAAGAACTGTTTACTCTTGAATGTAAAACGAATATTTCTACTTAATTATTACTTAGTATCGGGTGTAGACCATTGCGGTTGCAATTATTTATCGTCTTTTAATATTGTATTAGTTATAATTATCAATTGCGCTTTAGTGATACATAATAATCATTACAATGTCATTAAATATTCATATTACTGCACATGATCACTATGTTTCTGACCTTATCCTATTTTACTTGGGGTCGGTGCGACACGTTTTTTTCTTACATTCCTACGCTTTTTCATTCATATCATTCCTCTTCCTCTCCATCCATCAACATTCATACTCATCTCACATGAGTCTCATACCTCCTCATCACATGTCCTATCGAACAATGTAATCTCTGCTCACTTTTAAAACAAAATCGCGTGCGCAGTATCCCACATCTGTGAACTGGCCACCTTTTTTATGAAATGGATGACCCTTTTTACCGACTTCAAAAAAAAGGAGGTTATCAATTCGACCCGTATGTATGTAATATTTCCAGAACTGCCCAGTTTTTGTATATGTTAATCTATATGAGCGTCTGAACAAATGTGCCAAATTTCATAAGTGTATGTATGTATGTATGTATGTTTTTATGTTTGTGCACGCATATCTCCGGAACTACAAGTTTGATTTACGTAATTCTTTTTGTTGAACTAGGTATTGTTCAACTTAGGGTACACTGCAAGTTTCATCAAAATCGGTTCAGTAGTTTTAGAGATATGGATTTTTTGCTTACTTGGATTGTGGATTTTCTAAGTCGATTGAATGTTTGCTCGCAATTATCTCGCGTTTGGCTGAACCGATTTTGATGCGGTTTTCAGAAAAGTGTTTGTTACATTCTGGGGAAGGTTTTAGTATATAACAGTAATGAATATTTCGTGACGTTGCCCGCATAGATCCGTTTTTGTTGCTCACTTGGATTATAGATTTCTAAAGACCCGATTATACGGAGATCTTTGTTGAATATCTGAACTAAAAAGGGTAAAATAAAAACTTTTTTTTAAAAATAACCGACTTCAAAACCAAACACAAAAAGTGTAAAATAACTTTTCTTTCGGAAGACGATGGCCATAGTCAATGAAATAAAAAACAAAGCCACCGACTTCCGAAAGAAAAGTTATTTTACACTTTTTTGTGTTTGGTTTTGAAGTCGGTTCTTTTAAAAAAAAAGTTTTTATGAATAGGATGAATGGTCAAAACAAAGGGCCTAGGAAGTGAAAGTTATAACTCTGCAAGCAGAAATAGTCTTTACGGTGGTCAGTATATACATTGGGCGATAGTCCATACCAAGACAGACGATTCCCTTTCATTTTTTTTGTAACAGGCGTCCCTTTCAAACTTCCCCTTATAAACTCATTCCTTACTTTATCCATTCTTGTCACTCCACACATCCATCTCAACATCCTTATCTCCGCTACATGTAATCTTTCCTCATCCATCTTTTTCACAGCCCAGCATTCCGATCCATGCAATACGACAGGTCTAATCACGGATTTGTATATTTTCTCCTTTAACTTGAGGGACAACTCGGGATGGATGAAATGGCGACAGGTTACCGGAACAACTGGCGACCCACGGATGGGCATCCGAGAGGCATCCGTGTGTCATACTATTAGATGATATATAAATGATATATAAATAAATATTCTTTTTACATTCAAGGGTAAACAGTTCTTCAAAAACCCACCCATAACTATGTTTCCCAAAGAAAACGGAATTTGTGTAATTTTGAAAATTAGTCTTACATGTATAGAGATTTGGTTAATTCAATTGTAACCTTAGATTAAAAAAAATCCAGATTCCGTGTTCGAAACAAAACGAAACGTTTTAAGCGAAGCAACTTTTTTATAAATGTGTGAGTGAGCGCCACGCACACATTTATATGTTTTCCTTGGAGATGTTCACTTGTTTATGTAGGAACGACGCGACGGGGTAAATTGTTTGTTATTCCTTCACGCCAAAAACTGTTAGACAGATTTGATGTTTGCTTCACAGATAGTTTTAGTTGAGGAGCTCGGGGCTAAATAATTACAGCCACACAGGCCGATTTTCCGAGTTAAGCCGCGCTTGCCGAGGTGGGTCTGTAGATGGGTGACCATCTGTCATAGCGAGTTTCCTCCGTGCCTCGGAAAGCACGTAAAGCCGTTTGTCCCGACTGTCATTTGTAGATATTTGACAGTCGTTGCTGTTAGTCAGAAGCTCTAAAGTCTGACAACCAGTCTTACCATGGAGTTTGATATTACCCAGTTACTGGGTTGTGGAGGTCCGACAGACAGTCGCTTTATGTTATATACTGATATGCAGCTGCATCTGGTTTGACTGGAAGCCGACCCCAATATAATTGGGAAAAGGCTAGGCATTATGATTACTGATTCTAAACGGCCAGCTACAAAAGAAGGTTTCCACAATGAAACCTACTTTTAAAATTCTCCTACAACAAAGAAGAGTGGCCAGTGGAAGCGTGCTGGGCCCACATAACCTGTTAAAAATTTTGACCCAGTTTGGAAGTGAGACCTGGGAATCCTGTATACAAAAGACCCACTTATATCTTCATTATAATTTATTTTTCTATATTACTGCAGTGCACCACAAACATTTTAAATAAATGATATTCTCGTTAAATATTCGCGGTAGGCGATAGTATTTTCTTGTTTTTTTTTTTTAAATTGCTATGCAATAGCTTTACCGCGGCAGTCCCCGAGTGGCACACTTTTTTTTTTAATAGGACAAGATTGGATATACTGGATGTAAGGGACAACCCTCCGCAAACTTTCAGGGCTTGCTCAGTAGACGAAACTGAACAATCTTCACAATTATTTTTTTCAGGAAATGAAAAAAATCAGCCTCTCCATACAAACTGTCCAATCAAGTTTATAATTCTCTATGGTGAGGCTGATTTTTTTTTCATTTCCTGAAAAAAAAAATTGTGGAAGATTGTTCAGTTTCGTCTACTGAGCAAGCCCTGAAAGTTTGCGGAGGGCTGTCCCTTACACCCAGTATAACTCTGAAGATGGTATAGTAACTTTTGTTACTTATGATGTTCAGTTATTTTTGGAAGTTTTGCAGTAGGTAACTAAAACAAGAATTTTATATTGTTCAGTGACTTTTGTTATTTATGATGTTGAGTTATTTTTGGACGTTGCCGTGATTACACTAGATAACTAAAACAAGTATTTTATATTGTTCAGTGACTTTTGTAAAACTGAATGTAATGATGTTTTCGGATAATACAACAATCAGCAATTTTTGACAAAATGGTGTTCAGTGACCTTTGAAGAGTTGTGTTCAGTTAATTTTGAACTTTAATGGTGTTCATTCAATACTAGTGCCTATCTTGTTGAGCGATTTATGGGTGATTATAATGTACAGTGATTTTGTGAATCTGAATGCGGTCATCGACTTTTGATGCTGACTGTACTGACTAAAATCCACGGTGTTCTTCATTAGCCCTTTACGTTCCAGGGTCGCGGTAATGGAATAAGTCCCGCGACCCCGGCAGGCTTTGGCCGTCATCTTGCTGACGCTCTTTGAGGCGCGCGTGGAACACAACGCGCCGTCGACCCGGACATGGTCCGTGGTCGGGCGGCGAGTTGCCCAATACTCGCCGCCCGCACTCAAGGAAAGTGCGTCTAGACTTTAAATCTAATAATTTATATTTTTTGAGTAAATTATTATAAGATAACGATGTATTAAAGCAACGATAATGCATGGCTTTTAGAAATTTTCTCTGAACTCTTTCAATACGCTCAGAGTATTTATTGTAAATGGGATTCCACACCGGCACTGCATACTCTAATTGAGACCTTATAAGAGTTTTATACAAATATAAATAGGTATTGGACCGTACAAAGTCCTTCGCAGATCTCATCACGAAACCGTACATCCGAAATGCATTATTCACAACTGTGTTAATGTGGGTGTCAAGATGAAGTCTATCGTCTAGATGAATCCCAAGATCACTGTTAAGTATGTGTGCGTGTGCCGACGCACCGCGCCGCTAAGCAAATATATGTCAGTGCATTACCAGCAAGCAGTCGTTTCACTCGTGTGTCCCTCATACTTATCATTGGCGACGAGTACCCACGTAAAAAAGAAAAAAAAAATGTCCGGCTCGTTATTTGGCCTTTTATCGGCGTTCGACCACAATTTACAGTCGTGGGAGACCTACAAGGGCCGAATTAAACAATGGTTCCTGGCTAACGACATCACCGAGACGAGTGATCCTACGGGAACAAAGCGACGCGCTATCTTGCTGAGCGCACTCGCAGATGGCACACATAAGTTGGCAGCGGATCTCGCGTTGCCAAAGCAGCTGCAGGACGTACCGTACGATGATGTACTCCAGCTTCTGGATGAGCATTTCACTCCAAAGCGGTGCGGGTTCGGAGAACGTTATAAGTTTTACGCGGCCACGCAACAAGAAGGGGAGACCTACGCACAATGGGCCGCCAGGTTACGCGGTCTGACGGCGTACTGCGGGTTCTCTAACGTGGAAGAAGCTCTTCGGGACAGATTTGTCATGGGAATGTTGCCTGGACCCGACAGAGAGAAGCTCTTCGCGAAAGATCTCGCGGGTCTAACCCTGAGTAAGGCGATGGAGTTGGCGGAGAACGCGCGTAGTGCACGGGCAGCTGCGGGCGCTGGCGTACAAGCCGCGCCCCAGGACCAGCTGTTCAAGATTACGCGGGCGCAGGCGACAGCGACGGCGACGCCGCCTGATCGAGAGGTTGCGTCTAGTTCGGCAGTTAAAGTGCAGTGTCAAGTGTGTGGCTATCATAATCACGAAACATCCCAGTGTCGGTTCGCCAAGTCTAAATGTAGGAAATGCAATGCTACGGGGCATCTGCGTAGGATGTGTAAGAAAATAAATTATGTTGAATCGGGAGCTGTGGATGAAAGCGATGACGATGGTGAGTGTTTTAATATTCGATCAGTTAAAGGAGAACCGATGATGGAAACAGTATCGGTCGCGGGGATCGAGTTAAAATTTGAAATAGATAGCGGTTCAGCCGTTACAGCTATATCGGAAAAAACCTATAAAAGATATTTTAGCAATGTACCATTGTCAGCGACTAATAAACGATTATTCTCGTATACGGGTGATAAAATCGGGTGTGTGGGTATAACGAAACTACTTATTAGTTATGCGAACATCTCGCACTTACTTTGCGTTTATGTCGTACGAGACGGCGGTCCACCGATTCTTGGCCGCGATTTTATTTCGAAATTTAAGCTACAATTGTTGCCGATACAATATTGTAAACAATTTGATGGTGATGATCTGATGGTTACCTTACAATGCCGTTATCCTTCGGTCTTCTCAGATAAACTAGGGTTATTTAATAAATTTAAAGTTAAATTACAATTAAAAGAAGATGCAAAACCTGTTTTTGTTAGGGCCCGACCGATAGCATTCGCTTTGAAAAGTAAAGTAGATAAAGAGATAGATCGTTTAGTAGGGTTAGGAGTTTTAAAACCGGTTGATCACGCGCGGTATGCGTCACCGATTGTACCTGTGTTAAAGCATAATGGATCTATACGTATATGCGCCGACTATTCTACCGGTGTAAACAAACAGTTAATTATTGATCAGTATCCCTTGCCAACTGTGACAGAACTTTTTTCTAAGTTGTATGGAGGGCAACAATTCACGAAATTAGACCTCTCAAATGCTTACAACCAATTTATGCTGGATGATGAGTCACAAGATATAACTTGCATAAATACACATAGGGGAATTTTCAAGCACACGCGTCTTTGTTTTGGTATTGCAAGCGCGCCAGCCGTGTTCCAGCGCGCAATGGAAGGCGTGCTGGCTGGCGTGCCCGGCACACTCTGTATGCTTGATGATATTTTAATAACCGGGAAAACTAGGTCAGAGCACCTGGATAGATTACATCAAGTGTTAGTTAAGTTACAAGACGCGGGACTCACTTTGCAAAAAGAGAAGTGCGTGTTTTTTAAAGACGAGGTTAATTACCTCGGTTACGTGATAAATAAAGATGGACTACATAAATCACAACAGAAAGTAAAAGCTATGATCGAAGCGCCGGTACCGACTAATGTTAATCAACTACAGTCATTTTTGGGGTTGGTTAATTATTATAGAAACTTTGTTCCCAATGCGTCCGCGATATTATACCCTTTATATGAATTATTAAAAAAGGGTAACAAATGGTGCTGGACACAGGATCATAACAAAGCGTTTACCACTATTAAAGAATGTTTAGCATCAGATCAGGTGTTGGCTCATTTTAACCCAGACGCAACCATCATCATGACTGTTGATGCTTCACCATTGGGGCTCTCTGCAATATTATCGCAAATAGAACCCGATGGGTCTGAGAGACCGATTTCTTTTGCGTCACGAACACTTAATGCAGCTGAGAAGCGTTACTCTCAGATCCAAAAGGAAGCGACTTCGATTGTTTTTGGTGTTAGGCGTTTCCATCAATATTTATATGGTAGGTCGATTCCGTTTATTCTCCGTACCGATCATAAGCCATTGTTGTCAATCTTCGGACCGCATAAGGGGGTACCTGAGGTCTCCGCAAACAGACTGCAGAGATATGCGTTATTTTTGAGCGGCTATAATTATAAAATAGAATATGTTCGTAGCGCTAATAACAGCGCGGACTTTTTATCGCGCGCTTGTCTTCCTGCGGGGGCAGGGGCGGAAGGGGGCGAGCGTAGCATGGATGCGACGATACCCGATCTCGATCGAGCCTCGTACATACATTTTGTTGTTGAGGGTAACCTACCTGTAACGTTAAAATTGTTACGTGAGGCGACGGATTCAGATTTGACCTTGCGGAAGGTGGTGAATTTTGTTTTGAATGGGTGGCCTAGGAAAGTTTCTGATGATCGTCTGAAGCCGTACCATTCGTGTAGGACGCAGCTTTCATATGAAAATGGGTGTGTTATGAGAGGTCACAAAGTTGTAATTCCAGAAAAATTACGAAATAAAATATTAATGGAATTACATCAGTCTCATTTAGGAATCGTGAAGACAAAGGCGGAAGCGCGATCCCGGGTTTGGTTCCCGGGAATAGATGCAGCCTTAGAGCGATTAATAGGATCGTGTGACGTGTGCATGCAACTACGGCCATCACCGCCGCGAGCGCCGATTGCCCACTGGGAATACCCACCCACGCCGTTTTATAGGGTTCATATTGATTTTCTTGGACCTATTAACGGACACAGTTTTTTAGTGGTAGTGGATGCGTATACCAAGTGGGTCGAAGTTTATAATATGAAGTGTAATACTTCTGCTTCGGCAACAATTGAGAGGTTATTCGAATTTATGTCAAGGTTCGGTATTCCGCATACCCTAGTTAGTGACAATGGTACATCGTTTATATCGCATGAGTTTGAGGCTTTTTGTAAGTTGAACGGAATTCGCCACGTGACGTCACCCACATACCACGCAGCTAGCAACGGACAGGCGGAAAGCTTTGTAAAGATAGTCAAAAAGGGCATCAAAACAAGCTTGATTAGTGGTAATGGGGCGCGAAATTTAAATAAAAATCTTTTAAAATACTTATTTGACTATAGGAATTCCGTTCACACAATAACCGGGTTCTCGCCGGCTGAGCTGGTATACGGTCGGAAACTTAGGACACGACTTGACCTTATTAAACCTGAATCGACATCGCCTTCATCCACGGCTCTTGCTGATGTTGTTAAACGGAAACAGTGTTTGCAAAATAAAACGATTGGCCACAAGGCTCAAACTTTTACCATCGGCGAGACAGTTTACTATAAGCATCATACTGTTAATGGTAAATTTAATTGGTGCAAAGGGACAGTATTGAAAAGAATCGGCAAAGTTTTATATTTAATTAAAAATGTGCAAACTTCGGCGATAGTAAGGAAGCATAAAAATCAGATTGTTTTGTATAAAGGCGATGATTGCAAAGACGTGGATATTGATGTGGAAGAGCTAAATGGTAGCACAACGTCAATGACGCAGTCAACCGAAGATGTTTCGAATCGGGACACAGACCAAACTAGTGAGGATACGTCAGTGCCTGCAAGGAGTCCCGAGCTAGCAAGAGCTGCCACTCCGCCAGGTTTACCCATGGTTGGTTCTCAACCGTCGTCACCTGACAATTTAGGGGAGGAGGAGGAGTTTCAGGAAGCCTTATCTGGTCCTAACACTGAGCACACTGACGAAGCACCACTGCAACAGCAGGCAACTGAGCCTGTGACGACACCACGGTCTAAACGCAATCGGCCTAAGGTCAATTACAAATTGTTTTATTAGAAAATACACATTCTTTGTATATTAGGTTAAGATATTATTCTGAGCTTATTTGTTGATTGTATTTCTAAGCTAAGGGGAGGGATGTTAAGTATGTGTGCGTGTGCCGACGCACCGCGCCGCTAAGCAAATATATGTCAGTGCATTACCAGCAAGCAGTCGTTTCACTCGTGTGTCCCTCATACTTATCACGAACAAGTGATATCCTTGTTAACACACTGTTATCCAAAGAATAAGGGTACCTAAGTATATTTTTATTTTTCGTAAAACTGATACAGCAACATTTTGGAATACTCAGCTGCAGTTTATTGTATCTGCAATATTCACTAAAACGATCCAAATCTTGTTGCAATAATATACTGTCCTGCAAATTTTTAATCGGTCTATAAATTTTAAGATCATCAGCATAGAGCAGGATTTTTGAATTTTTAAAACAAGCGTTGATGTCATTTATAAATAAAAGGAATAAAAGTGGACCCAGAATCGAGCCCTGAGGCACCCCGGAAGTTACATTTATTGCAGTGGTAGATCTATAACCATTGATTACTACTCTCTGAGTTCTATTCGTGACGTATGAGGAGAACCATCGGAGCAAATCACCACGTATGCCATTAAATGATATTTTGTACAATAGCAACTCAAGATCAACCTTATCGAAAGCTTTTTTGAAATCAGTGTAAATCGCATCCACCTGAACTCGTGAATCCATATTATTAAAGAGATAATCCACAAATGCGGCAAGAACAGGGGAAGAAAATTCAAAGACTTGAAAGTTTTTTAAGGAGAAAGAACTTGTTATTTTTCGGAGTAGAAGAGACCGAGAACAGCTACTTCAGCCTGCAAAATAAAATCCTAACTGTTATTCAATCTAACATGGAGGTAAAATGTCAAAAAGCAGATATTGAATATGTTACCAGAATGGGAAAAAAATCTGAAAAAACATATAAAAGGAATTTTAAGAACAAATACAAAAGTGTATAAATGGAGAAAAATTGGAGGAGGCCTTTACTCTGTAAGAGAGGTCCTTAATGATAGCAATTGATGATAATTTTGCATGAAATCAATTAAATATATTATAATTTTTGCTCTATTTAAGTATATAAATAATTTAAATTTGAATTGTTATAGCAAATTTATATTTATTTAAAATTTGTACCAGTATATATAAAAAAATAGCTATGTAAATTAATTATTAAGGAATAAAATGAGGCTTTATTATATTATTATTTAATCCACAAATGCCACCAGATTAGTTGTTGTCGATCGTCTTTTGACAAAACCATGTTGCTGTTGGATTATATTGTGACGAAGAATAGGATATACTGTGTCGTGGACTAATCTCTCAAACAGCTTTGGCAGAGTTGACATAATAGATATGGGACGATAATTCTCAACATCATGCTTAGAACCTTAGAATTGGTGTTATATTAGCATTTTTCCATACCTCGGGGAAAATTCCTTGTTTTAGAGATTTATTAAATAAAATATGTATTGGAATACTAATGTTTTCAGCAGTAGCTTTGAGAAAACGAACTGGGAGACCATCAGGACCCGGACCTTTACTCGCGTCTAAAGATTTGAGAGCCCTCAATATTTGAGTCAGACTCAACTCTATATTATTAATAAGAGAATCATGCTCATACCAATCCTCAGTCGACGGTGCATTTTTTGGGGATGGTCGTTCATAAACAGAGTCAAAGAAAGCCGAGAAAATGTTACAAATTTCTTCAGGGTCATCGGTAACCTTGCCTTTAAATTTCATATCTGAAGGGATACCACCACCAGACTTTCGATTGGCAATGTAAGTCCAGAAATGTTTCACGTTGCTACGAATACCTTCCTCAACAGACTCTATGTATCTTTTAAAGCAGGCCTTGCATTCGTCATAAAATCTGGATCTGTACAAAGCAAATTGTTCATAGTCCGAGATATTGTGGTATACTTTCCATCTAGTCCAGGCCTTACTCTTATTTTTAAATATGTGTATCAGAGATGGTGAAAACCAAATTGGAAATTTTGTGGATTTTGAAATTACTAGTGGAACGTAGGATTTTATTAAGCCAACATGTCTCAAAAACTGCTAACTGTATCTCATCCAAACCAATTTTCGTTGGGGTCTACATTGTATATATTTTTTTTAGTTTTATCATTCTCTTATTTTAGAAGTTACAGGGGGCCCACACACATTTTATCACTTTGGAAGTGTCTCTCGTGCAAACTGCTCAGTTTAGAAAAAAAATATATTAGTAACCTCAATATATTTTTTAAAGACCTAACCATAGATACCCCAAAAGAATGGGTTTCGTGAAAAAAATATTTTTGAGCTTCAATTCTAAGTATGGGGGGCACCCCCAAAAATTGTTTTGTTTTTATTTTTGTGTTTAAATTCTAATGCGGTTCACATAATACATCTACCTACCAAGTTTCAACAGGATAGCTCTTATACTTTCGACAATAAGTGGCTGTGACATACGGACGGACAGACAGACAGACATGCCGAATCTATAAGGGTTCCGTTTTTGCCATTTGGCTACGGAACCCTAAAAAAACTAGCCAAGTGCGTGTCGATCACTATGTTACTTTAAGATCATAGACATTTTTATAATTTTTCTGTTATATTGGGCAAACGACTATTATCAGTTTTTTTTTCAGAATTTTAGGCTCAGTATAAAATTCACGTGGGCGCAGTCCTTAGCAGAAGCTAGAATAAGTATCATAAAGTTTTTATAAGTGAAACGTGGTCCATGAAAAATTGACTGAGAGATCCTTAACATTTCGTCTGCGTGGGAGAACTACCTCTTCTGATGAAACACGTGTTGAAACCACCTACTCAGTTTTTGTATTGATGGAAATATTATCACATTTATCACACACCCACAGTCCTGACTTTATATTATAAAAACGAAAGTAAGTTGGTTTGTTACCTTTTCCCGCCTAAACATGCTTATAGACTAACTTAAGCATTCTATTGAAACAGAACATCGAGCATTCGCAGTTTTAACGAACAGAGACAATTTCCACGACCTTTCTAGCGAAAACGCTATAATCGATAGTCATAAAAAATACCTTTATGAAGATCTCAGACTTGGCAGTTGGTTCAGCAAAAAGCTTGCCAGAACGCTTGCTAAAACGCTCTCGTTTGTTTTTCTACAATGTAACATACGCAGAAATACTTATTACAATAATAATCTTTATTTGCATGAAAAATGGTACAATAGGTCTTAAAGTTAAAAAGTTCAACATAAAGAAAAGAAAGCTCAAGTTTATAATCATCTTAATAGATTGTATGTTTTTTAGCGTGGTAAAATCATCAAATGAGTCCTCCCACCCAGAGCAGGGCGGGAGGGACTGTCAGACTTGTACTGACTATAATCCAGGGTGTCTTTCAATAGCCCTTTACGTTCCGGGGTCACGGTAATTCGTGAGTCCCGCGACCCCGGCAACCACCATGCTAGACAGTGGGCAAACGCGAACCTATCGCTAAATAATTAAAAAAAAATACTGAAACGATCATCTTGAAATTTTACAAATTTCTACGTTGTCTAGTGTACAGAATCTAATATCGGGTACCTTTCATCCCCGAAAAAAATACTTACCTACTGTTACCGAGAAAATATAACAGGAACGTTCATTATAATAGTAGATTGCGAATTTCGAATGATGATTGAATTGCAATATTACAAACAGAGTGCTAACCGAATTGATTGTCAATTATTAATTAACGCGAGCGAAATCGCGGTTAAAACCTCGTCGTCCATAATATCGAAAACTGGAAGTAAATATTTATTTTTCCGCTTTCAAATAACGACTTACTGAAACGTAAAATATATGAAATGCCTTTTATGATTTGTACGTGTCGTGATATTCATGTTACTTTATTTCTTATTTTTTTTTATAAACTTTGTCACTCACTACAATTTTCTCCTGTATCGTGGGTGCGTTTACAACTTACATACGCCCATACCCGGAACAACTACTTGTAGATCATACAAATATTTGCTCCGTGCGGGAATTGAATCCGCGACACGCAACGCAATAGTCCGAATGCAACGAATAATTGAAGAACATGCTAATGAAATGACATGTATTGATTTGAATAGTAATTAAATATTTTTTCTTGTATAGTAGCAATTTAAAAGCTTATACTTCTATAACTCTGTACTTTTGCATGCCTTGTTATTGGTAAAATACTTATGGCTGTTTCTCTATTTATTGTAACACTTTACTTGTACCCATATTTGCAAAATAAAAATCTTATCTTATCTGAGTCATGTTCGCGAAGGAGGACACGGGCCGCATGAGGGACAGGACAGCGTCCTCCCTCTACCCCAGTCGCAGTGGTAGACGCTCACGGCGACGGACGTCGGCAGACGATCTCCGGCCACCGTAGGCACGGCATGCGGCGCCTAATGAGCGACTCGCTGTCCGACCATGGACCATGCCCGGGTCGACGGCGCGTTGTGTTCCACGCGCGCCTCAAAGAGTGTCAGCCTAAATGACTGGGCCCCCCTTTAGAAGGCCAAAACCGGTCGGGGTCTAGGGACATTGTAAAGGGCTATTGAAGGACACCGTGAATTTTAGTTAGTACGAGTCTGACAGGGAGGACTCATTTTATGATTTTACCACGGTAAAAAAAAATTCGACTACTAAGCCTGAAGTCCCGGATTAGAATAGCCGTCAGGCAAAGTATAATTTCATTTTTCCATTAATAGCAGCCACGGATTCAGAATTTATGCCCGTGAAGAATTGCTGACGTGGGAAACAAAATTATACTTTGACCCAACCAGGAAAGCGAAGCAAGACTTTGCTAAGCAGATGTGCTTTTTTTTAGCGTGGTACAATCATCAAACGAGTCCTCCCACCCAGGGCAGAGCGAGAGGGACTGTGAGATTCGTACTGACTAAAATCCACGGTGTCCTTCAATAGCCCTTTACGTTCCAGGATCACGGTAATTCGGTAAGTCCCGCGACCCCGGCATGCTTTGGCCCTCTAAAGGGAGCCCCGTGTGCTTGAGACCAAAAACCTAACGAGGCATTCACAATACTTTTACAAAAAGTCACCAAATTACTATTTGCAGCCGTCATTATTACAAAAGTTGGCGCCGTTTGCTCTGGGGAAGAGTAATCTACTCCAACAATAGCAGATCAACATCAGAACGACACCATAAAAGTTGAATTCTTTCGGGAATCGAGTGATTTGCAATCGATTTGTATCGAATGATGTGGGATGATGATTGCCAGTACTTATTACGTATACGATTCGATTTGTGATTTATTCGATTATGGTTAGCAATTTGGTTTTTGATTGGTGATTTCGTCTTGTTTTTTGAAATGGCGTTTGGACGAGATTTCTTTGGCATTTTTTTTATAGAAATAGCTGTTGCCAGTGGCAACACTCGAAAATTATCACAGGGGAACATAACACCGGGATAAAAACAATCCTTTGTGATCATCTAATATATAAAAAAAATCAATGCCACTTTTCGTTGTAATTTTATAACTTAAGAACGGGGCTCACCCATCCAAACCAAATGTTTAGACTTTGTTCGGACTATTTAGTAAATGGTTTATGTGAAGTTTGCACAAAATCGGTGGAGCGGTTCTTCATTTATCACATTTTTTGTAACAAAGGAATTCAATAAATGGCGGATCATTTTGTTAATGGGGATTTTGCTGTCAAATTGAAACGTAGCAAAGCACGTACCCTGCCGCTAGTAAACTATACTTATGTGTACCAAACATCCAAATTCGTTCAGTAGGTTTTGCGTGAAATACATTTTTTTTTCTATATTCTACGTATTTTCTACGTATTTTTCTACGTATTTGGTATCAATGTCAATTTTATACCTCTACGCATAGACAGACGGTCGACTGAGTGATCAGGTACAGAATCACCACCGACTTCGCACAAGCATATAAGGGTTCGGTTTTCCTTTTGAGGTACGGACTAACTGATTGGTAATGTACTTTTTTCCATTAAATGGGCTGTTATCATGGTCCTAGGTTGATAGATGTGACGTGTCCTGCCGCCTATTTTGGTCTTAGGACATTTTTTCTCCAAAGGTTTTGGGGAGCCGTGTTGACGAAATAAATTACGCAAATTAATGAATCTTCACTGAAAAAAAAAATCGGTAATACCAACCGATTTTTCGGTAATATTCACCGTTTTGGACAGTAAAAATAGAGCCTATTGTCCAAAGCAGTAGAAACTAACTGAAAAAAAAAACAGTTGAGTTATAACAGTAGATTTTACTGTGCATTTGCTACTGGTCCTTTATTTTTACTGCTTGTTTTAGTTAACAATTGAAATAACTGTTTAGCTCTTTACTGTATGCTACAATAACTGTTCAGAAGCAGTAAAATAACTGCTACGATACCAGTAAAGCTCTGAAAAA